>CAVNYN010234057.1:0-17536 GCA_963692815.1 Nyctanthes arbor-tristis
GTGTGTATGGGGATTAATGGTAATGTGTATACCCTTTTTTTTTTATTTTTTGAAAATGGACGATAGGGGCGACAAAGTCATCCCTATAGGCATTTTTTAACAAATTAATTGACCTTTAGGGGCGACTTGTCGTTCCTATATTAGGTGTTATAGAGACGAAACTGTCGATGCAATACTCATGGGATCAATAGAGGCGACATGTCGTTGCAATATATCAAAAGCAGCGGTCCTGTTGGGACGACGCGTTTGAGGCGACAATGTCGCTCCAATTAAGTAAAAGGCGCGACAACTGGCTCTATAGGGGCGACAAAAGTCGCCTCTATTTGGCTGAATTCTTGTAGTGTTGTCAAATTACATGCCTCTTTGGGTAACAGGTAAGACCAACATCATCTTTAAAGCCGAATATATGTAAATGCATTTGCAAACTTGTCTAATTGAGAATTCACGATGACTCTCCTTATAGTGTTATCTTTTATTATTATTTTTTTTTTGGTTAATCTAAAAAGATTAATAAACCATTATGTTAGAATACATTTATATTATTTTAATAGATCTTCAACCTGCCCCTCACATTTTGTTTTTTTTTTTTTTAATTAAAGTCTGGCATATGCATATTTTTTTATAATTAGATTAGATGGCATGAAGATTTGAATCCAAGATCTTTATACTCTAATATATCATGTTAAAATTACTTTGATTTAAAAGTGTAAATGGTTAGATTGATCACATTCGTGTTATTTTAGCATCATTTTCAACATAAGGGGGGTGGAGGCTCAAGTCATTTAGAACGCAGTAGAAATTTCCAAAGATATAAAAGATACAAATTAAGTGAATAGTGTGTTTATATATAAGATATATAAGTTAATGTTTAGGGACGAGGTGTGCATGGTCACACGACATATGCTTTTACATATATTATATTATTATTATTATTATTATTACATCCAAAAGTTTTCTAATAATGGAAATTTTCCTGAAGGTGCTTGGACAAGAAGCAGGAAATTATTTGTTTTCTCGTATATATGTATATATTTTCGAGGTGTCGATGAATAAAGTGGTTAAAAAGTTGCCTTTTGTAGGTGGTCCTTGATAGCTGGACACTTGCCTGGTAGAACAGACAATGAAATCAAGAATTATTGGAACTCTAATCTAAGCAGAAAGATTTACCGTTTCCGGCGGCTGGAACCCTGCTTGGTGCCGCCAGACGTAGTGGATATGGCAAACCGGAGAGGCGGCCGTACTAGCCGACCCAGAATGAAGAAGAAGAGAAGCAGAAGAAGCTTTTCAAAATCGTTGGAGAAACTAAACAACACTAATGATGATGGTAAAGAAACTCATGAAGCAATTCCCATTCCAAGCACTCCAATTATAGAGAAAGAGACCTCTTCTGGTATCATCATTTCGTTACAAGAACAAATTACAGGTAAGTTAATTATTTCTACTGTGGATAATAATAAAGTAAATAAGACACGTGATTAAATAATTTTTTACCGTCCACTCAGATATGAGAACTCCCTATTTCACTTGCTGTTTAATTAACAACGAATACGAGTGTCTAGTCCATTGATCACTTGGGGGAAAAGGAAGACACGTGTCCCTGTAGATGTCCCACGCATAATATATCATATGAAATTTTTCAAACACATTTAGATGGCACTTACGACGTCATCCGCTACCCTATTATATAAATGAACCAATATAATAATAAAAAAAAAAGTATTGAGCTTATTAGTATATGTTTATTGTCAAACCTGCCTCTACTTTAACAGATAGCATGGGAAAATATATCATCCAAATGGTGCCATAGGAACAATAATGTATCAGAATTAGGAGTAATAATGTATCAGAATTCCGAAATGGTAAAAGGAGGTACGTTGCTCCTTATCACTAGATCATTTTTGAGGTACAGGGTTCTTTTATGTAAAATGACAGTTGCTTGACCCCATGCAACGCACGTTACGAGTTTTGATTCGGAGAGACATGATGTATGTAGTGACTTTTCTTCTATAATTTTATACTTTTATTCACATGAACAGGGTGTTTCTATTTGTCTAATTATATTTATAATGGAGGCACTAGGTGTATCCGAATCAAAATTGTGTTACTGGCTTAAGAAAAGTTCAAAATTATATGAATGATAGCCTAACCCGTATATAAACTTCACGTGTATTCTCTAAAATATAAAATAATATTATTTATTTAGACTGGAGATATCTTCAGTTTAGTTATCATCTCATTATTAGTCATTGATTAAATAAAGACCCTTATGTATTTATACATATATTAATCCACCAATATAGTGATGTCAACTAGACTAACAAGACTCTCAAGTATAAAATATAAAATTGTATTCTATATTTTATATTTTTTGGACGTCCCCACATGTAAGTATTATGCAGCAGCATCTTCCGATCTCAAAAGCCAGGAAGTGCCACGTCCAAATCCTATGGAAGATGTAAATGGGAATTTGCCTGTGAATGAATATCTAGAGGAAGAGGAGAGAGAGAGTGAAACTGGAGAGGAGAAAGAAAGTGAAACTGATTCAATATTGAGACCTCCTGAGGTAACAGAGTGCGTGAAAATATTGGGAGAAGAGATCAGTATTGGTGATCAGTACTGGCGCGTTTGGTCTCCTGATCCAGCAAATAATTATTGGAACCTGCAGGAAACCGGATTGGGACAAGAAGAAGACAAAATTTTCTCCAACCTTTGGGATTAAAACGGAGATGCCCAACACGATTACAGTGAATTTGTTACCTGGTTTTTATCTTAGTTCTTTCTTGTTCCCCTTGATTGTTAGTTATTCTGGGTCTCAGTATATGTTCAATTGCATTTAAAATTTACCTTCTAATTTTTATATCTTACATACTCCTAAAAGAATAAAATTTTTCTCCTTATTATGGTTTGCTAAGCATGTTGTAAATAGATTGTCATAAATTCAATCATTTTGATATATTTAAAGTAACAATCGTCCAAATTAAAGTATCCAAAGCTTGACACATGAGTCTCTTAAGAATATATATACACAGACACACACTCGAATTGCATATGTAATAGCGCATTATCCAATGACAAGACCGTTATTAGTCAAAGTAAGGATGTCAACGTGTCAAGCCGAGCCTCAACATTTGGGCTCGAGCTCGACTCGGGTTTTTTTTATCCCAAGCCGAAAAAGCTCGAGTCAAAGCCCGGTTCAGCCGTGAAAATTAGGCTCGACCCAAACTTTGGCTCGGGCCTTTTCCTAGTTGAGCCGAGCCGGACCGCCAGCCCGACTAGGCTTTTTTTAAATTTTTTTCTTATTTTAATTTAATTTTTTTCTTTCTTACCTAAGTTTGACACACCCGTTAAGCCCGTAATTATGGAACGGCCCTTTTAGCCCGCCGAGCCATACAGGCCGGCCCGGCTTGAGCTTGCCCTAGAATTTGAAGCTCGGCTTGGGCTGGGCCCTTCTTAAGCGAGCCACGAGCCTGCTCTGCTCGAGCTTTTTACGGGCCGTCCGAGCCGGCCGGCTTGTTATGCATCCCTAAGTCAAAGGTTGATAATTTTTCTTTATGCATAATAGTGATTATTATGGTTTGATGTAATCACTTAATTATTACTTAAGAAGTCAACAAATTTATTAAGTGCCAATTATGAATATGAATACAACTATTCCAACCGTCATCAAGAAGAAAGGTGGAAAGGCGTTTGAGTCTCATTCTCTTGTCTCGTAATAGAGAAAAAATTACGTGCACTTCAATATTTTTGGTCTATAATACTACGAGTTCAGTACAATTCCATTATTGGGCTAAATTAATGTCTTGGCATTAATGTAATGGACAAATTTTATTATAAAGAAGGACAAACTCCTAATCGTCGTACTATTAACTATTTATAGTCCAAATTTTGGTCCTACATTTTGCAGAAATCATATTACTGAACCTTGGATGTCATCTCATTCAACTTTTCTGAAAAATGCACCTAGTACATTAAATGATCATTTAAGATATTTATATGTTTGTCTCAATTGCGTGTTGAAGATTGAAACGCGATTAAAGTTTTGATAGGATCCGACGGTACAACCACCTTCGTTTGCCAACAATAAATTAGCTAAAGTTAATGTTTTGAGTACGATTGTTACTTAATTTGGAGGTCCAGGCCTATTTGCTTTTGTATAGATTACATTGAGAAGCTTTATTATGTTTGAATAATTCTATTTCGTTTGATTACTATTGATTTAAAAGTGATGTGATGTATTGAAAAATATAATTATGTCATGTGACAATTTTTTAAAATTTTTTTATACTTTTTTGTCCAAATATCACAACTCATTATGTTTTGAGTGACATTCTTCATGCAAAGAGAATAGCATTACACAATATATGATTGGTGCCTTTATGAAGGATTGTGACATTTCATAATTGAATCAAATTACAAAGAAAATAATAATCAGGTTCAAAACACACGCTACATGCCTACATGTGGAAGATGACCAAGTTTAAGAGCTCATAGTGTCCAACATTACATAAAAGCGCAACTCCAACATTTACTTCTATCTCCAAATGGAATTTGTTCTAACGTCATATGTGTCACATGGTATGGCATCACATGACACATGTGGCATGCATTGGGACGTCCGTTAGTGCTTGGCATTTCAATTTTTCACAACATGATCAATACGCTTCATCAGATAAAAAGTTTAGATTATAGTCTGAATTTGATCAGTCGTCATACGTCTGGTACTATCACAATGTCAGACGTTACTGAATGCGAGACAAGTCAGCGTCTCACATCTAACTCCTAATCAAGACTCTATCATAGTCTATTAGTTATATTTTTAGTAAATTGTCAAATCTGAAAACTTCAATTGTCCATTCGAACGTAACAAAGCAATGAGAAAAACTCTACCCATTTTATTGGCGACTGCATTCTTGCCACGAAGTACAGCTTGGCAATATGGCAGTTGTGAAGTTGTGTGGGCGGACTTCTTGACCGGCCCGCATATGGCCAATAGCCCAGATTACTTGGGCTAGCCCACTTCTGCAGGTTGGCACATGGACTCGGTTTTAAATTTTATTTATTTATTTTTTATTATTTTGGGAAATAAATTCTGCGAATTTATCATCCATTTTAGACATCGTAGTAATGTGCACATTAACACCTGCTTATTCTAAAAAATTATAATTTTGTAGATGATATACTATGCCTAATTGGAGGTTGCCGTAGTTACAAATTTTCGTTTGTCTCTTTTAGGGATTCAAATTCAAGCAAATCGGAAGTGATCACGCTATTTGTATGTGACACGCCTCACTCTCAATACCTCTAATTTACTAGAAATGTAACGTGCGCCGGCGATAAATTTCAACTATAAATTATAATTTACCGTCCAGACTCATGAATATACTACTTATTCTAGAAAAATTTCGACAACATCTCGTCTAATTTGTAAATAAATCAACTTGAATAATACCCAACATCAACCCAAATACACTTCACAATGTACTAGTTTCCCAACGCCAACACATCAACATATCACAAACTAATAATTTCTCATTATAATCAACATCACTTCATAAATCAAGTTTACCAACACCTCACAACATAAGAATCACAACTTTTCTATTTATAACAATTCACTTGAGAAGAAATATACTAAAGTTAAGTAGAACTCACAAAAGATACCCCAACGCATGTTAATAGACTTAACGCATGTCCAAGTATATAAATTATAATAAGACAAACCCTATAACAATTTCGTTTCATTAGGTGGTGGCTCAATTCTGGAAATAACAGGCTTGATCCTGATGTGTTGCCTAAACTCCAATTGCCACCTGCTGAGAAAATTTTTTAGAAAACACATGAGCTAACTAGTTCAGTGAGTGGAGTTTTTATAAATAAATATGCTTTCGAAAGTTGAAATGTAACTCTTATAACATATTGAACAAAATGTTCAAACTCATTTGGGAATTTCATGACTTTAAATATAAATCTAGCATAACATAAACCTTTATGGAATCATCACATGTTGGAAAACACCGTGATCATCATTTCGCTTCATAATCATCATAGAATTCATTAGAAAATATCATGAATATCATTCATTTAACAATCATCGTGAAATCCACTAAAAAACATCATAAGGATCATTTTATTTCAAGATCATCATAAAATTTTTCCCAAAGAGTATCCAACATCACATGATCATGATATCAAGTCACACGAGCGTAGACACCAGTTTAGGCCATAGGTACCTTATGACCCCTTCGCCCTAGGCGGCACAATTAAACAGCTTGAGCCATAGCTAGCACATTAACCCCTTTGCTTAGGCGGCGTTCATTTGGTCAGTTTGAGCCATATAGGCTCCCTCGCCCGTAGGCGACATATCATAACATTTGATACAAATTAGGGGTTTTCATACATCATAAATCATGTCTCAACTCAAATATTTATTTAAAATCATGAAGTATCATTTCATACAAACATTCACATGAACTTTTCTAAGAAATATCAACTTTCGTAAAATTTCATAGAAATACATTCATCATAAAATATTACAAATTTCTGTGAAATCAAAGCATAATATACATTTTCACTTAGAAAGAAAAGAAGAAAATAATCTCCACTCACCGGCTATATAGCAATGTACATGTAGCATCCTTTTATGTTTCCTGTAATATAACATGAAGACTCAAATTTCAATTTATTTTCTCATAAAAATCTTCTTCTCCGAATAATTCTATTTCCATAACTTCCAAATCATTCCATTCAATCATTTTTCCCCCTTTTCTCCATTCACTTACTCTATGTCCTAACTTAATTACTTGTTCATCATATAATTCATTAATCCCCTATATTAACACATGTTTACTCTTTAAGTCATATTCCAATTCTTTCCTTGAAGTCATGACAATTCCAAATTTCTTTAACTAAATAAAGATGGTCGCATAATGTAATTGCTCTTGAAGTCAGTCATTCTCTCCATTACCATTTGATCACATCTTTAAAATATCAATAAGACTTAATAGCTTTCATTCCAACAATAGTTATTGCCATTTATATCATAATTTCAAATATTGCGTGAGATGCTTGCTTGGTATTTATATTTAACATTTTATAGTTCAATAAATTCTCCTCCTTACTTAAAATTGGAAATTGAATTCATATCTTTCTAAGTTCCCTTTCCTTAAAAGTCACAAATCATACTAGTTAACCCTTACCATTTGTATAGTTAACTAATATTTAACAATCACATTAATATTCCAATCTTCTTTCATGAGCTAAAAATAAAGAGGGCTAAATCTACTTAATTAATTCCCTTCTTGGTTACGAGTCTTATATTCCTTTAAATCTTCAATAATTATTCATTTCTCAAATAAATTTATGTTTATCCACTTTATATAATTATTCTAGAGACTTACTTCACAATAGAAATTGCAATAGATCACATATTAAAATCTTAGATTTTACCAAATATAACAACACTAATTACTTACAATTAACACTAAATTCTTTCTGAGCCTTTAACATGTTTCCACATTTGCAAATAAATATTAAATTATTCATTATTTGCATTTATTTTCAAATTCACCAATTTCTCCACTACCATGACACCATTACATAAATCATACACCAACACTTTTATATAAATTTAAACTAATTCTTACACATAAAATTTCATATTTATATTAACCAATTATAAATTCTTATAATGATATAAAGAATCTTAGATTTCATAATCAATTAATGATATAGGCCTCCAAAACATGTATTAAGTAAAATTACAACCTAGCATTACGTATTCACAAAAATTTCATAAACTCTAAAACATAATTTCCATCTTAAAACTTAAACATTGTATTAAAACTTAAAGACACATAACACTTATATTTGATTCTAGTACACTCATTTTTCCAAAGATTCTTCAACCTTTCATTTCTTTCTCTCTTTTTTTTATAGATAATTTCTGCCGTCTGCACTTTCTGATTCCTTGCTTTCTTTCATTTTTTTTCAACTTTGGCAGAAAACGTTTCTTTTGCCTTCTTTTCTTTTCTTTTCTTTTTTTTTATTCTTCTTCTTCTTTTCATATATATTTGTACCCACACCAATATGTATATATTCTCACACACACACACACTAATTTTCTTATATGTTCTATATATAAACTAAAATCCCTATTCCTTGGCTCATAGAAAACAATCTATGCCGTACAAAACAATTAATGCTAAGGTATTAGTATTAATTTATCAATAAATTCATAAACCTTGTATGAAAATTTTCACTTAAACTTTCACAAATTAAAGCTTAAAATAATTAATACTTGATAGAACCCTTATGTTCTTCTTCTTCTCCTCCCAAGCTTCTCCCGATTTTCCTCTTTTTTTTTTTTGGCTCAAAGACGTCAAATTCACTCCCTCTGGATCTCTCTCGGTCCCTCTCTCGCTCTCTGTTCTTTCTGTCGGTTTCAATCCAAGAAAATGGATATTTTGGTGTAAATTTCCAAAATTGGCCCCCTTAGACACTATCTTTGTATTTTAGTACATTTTGGTCCTTGACTTGTAGTATAACTCAATTTTAAATCTTTAACTTCCAAGAATATTTCGTGAGGTCCTTAATCTATTTAATTATTTAAAAAGTAACCCGAAAAATTAAATTAATACATCTTAGTTTAAATTTAACATTGATTTAATTATAACTAGTACACATTTGACTTTGATTGGTAAAGATTAGACTTTGAAAACAGTAAAGCGGGTCGTCACAGTATGCATATTCCCTTATTATTATATATAAGACTTAAAAGTTTAGATAAGTGTTCCCCCCCCGGGCCCCAAAAAGAAAAGAAGTTTAGGTAAGTGCCAAAAAATTTATGAATTGATGTATCTCGATCAGTTTTACCATTTAAATTTTAAGATATCTTTTAGCTGGAAGAAGACGATCATCACAAGAAATTAAAAAAATGCATTCCATTAAAAAAAATCCATGTTACAAAGTTATGAACTTTATCAGCAAACTTTTAGAAATATATCTTCAAGTATAATTGCTAAATTAAGCAAAAGTTTTGGGTTTTTTTTTTTTTAAGCAAAAGTTCTTCAGTGCCTAAAGCCTACCTGAATTAATTTATATTAATTAATTAATTAATTAAGTCAAATAATACATGCATCATCACTCTTCATCATCAATTATTTAACTTGAGTCATCCAAAAGACCAAAACCTAAAGGATATGTCCGCATCTCACATTCTTGAGCCTTTTGGTTTGGTTTAATTCATCAAAATATATATTCTTTCCTTCTCCCGTGTTTATCTCTAGGTCTTCTAATATATTGAACAAGTTTTCTATGGAGCCAATGCGGGCTGATCCATTACGGAGATTGCATGCCTATATATCATTTTTTCCACTTGTACGAAAAACTGTAACTCATTATTTTTCTTTCAAATCAAGTGTTGTCATGAAAATAGCAAACACACGTAGCACTGTGTATATGGAATACGCATTGGCTCGCCTCCATAGAAAATTGGTATATTGAACCCGCACTGGCTCGCCTCCATAGAAAATATATTGAACGCAAAGACATAGGGTTTTGCAATATCAACTTCAATATTCTATTGTTCGCTAACGTTCAGTTTCAAATCTGACCAACTAAAATCTACAAGTCTTACAAAGTTGGGCTCCATAAGGGAGCTCAACTACTAATAAAGAAGTTCCACATGTATGAAATCACATATGGTTTCATGACTTTGCATTTTCTTAGAGCATTCACATTGGTAGTGTTAAAATTAGTGTTAAAATTAACTATATACATAAGTAAAAAGTAGAGTTTTTAATGACTGTTAAAGGAAATCTAAGCAAGTTAATTTTAACTATTAATTTGTATCACATTTGTGACTCTAAATAAAAGTGTTAAATTTAACCATAAATTCAATAGTCAAAGGATAGGTCAATCTCAGAGTTTGTTTGATCCTCTTTATTCTCTTAATTTATAAATTTACCTACCATTGATTTGACATTTGATTTGACAACTATTCAATTACAATCACATATTTTATACATTTTTACATTTTCAATACACATTCTATTTCTCTCATCATTATAAATTTCCCAAATAAAGAGGATCAAACAAGCTCTCAATTTAAGTAACATAAAAAAAAAAGAAAAAAAGTGGGTCAATCCCAATTTAATTAAAATAAAAAAAGAAGAAATAAGTGTTAAGTTTATTGTTGACTCTAACAATAAAACTAGTAACTTGTTAAAATAATATTTTAGCCAATTACTTTAACACCACAAATCACTACTTAAAAATTGGCTTTCACCGACAGCAAAATCCGTCGCTAAAGGTTGATTTCGGTAGGAAACGACATTTCATGATGGAAAACGGGCCGTCGGAATTTTCGTCAGTGAAGCCTTGCTCGGTAATACTTTCCGACAGAAGATTGGTATCCGTCGGGAATTTCCAATTGCCGACGGACAACAAAAAATAATAAATGAAAATTTTTTTAGTCCAACCTGACCCGCCAACCCGAAACATTGACCTGTGAAATTTATTTTCCTTTACGCACCAAGGGGATTCGAACATGGGACCTTGCAATTGGGGAGTAAAGTCCCAACCTCCAGACTATAATGTGCATTTGTTAACATATTGCCCCAAAATTTATATAAAGTATGTTCTAGTAATTTTGCCAATTTAAAAATATCGAATTTTGCTTGTCAAATATTAGGGATTTTTATTAATTAAACTTTTGCTATATATTATTTTATATATGTCATTTATACTCTAAATTTATTTACATGTGTCAATTAATATAAAAAATTTTTACAGTGGTTTTCTACACCATAATATATATTCATTGTTAATTAAAATATTCGGTCTATTAAAAAATTTTTTGGTTCTATTAAAATAAAAATGTGATTAATGTGAATTTTTTTTTTTTGCTTTAAAAACTGAATAATTAATAAATAATTTTACTTACAACTATTGTTTTAAACCTTAAGCACCAAATAACACAAAATAAAAATCTTTATCGATGATTAAAATTTTTGTTTTATATTAGATATGTCATTTATACTCTAAATTTATTTGAGTGTGTCATTAATATAATGTTTTACCCCTAATTTTCTACATTATATATTCATTGTTAATTAAAACAAAAGATAATAAAATAGTGTTTACTAAAATTTATTGGATTCTATTAGCAAGGATATGATTTAAATATTAACCACAAAATAACTGATGATAGATTAAAGTTTTTTTTTGTTTTATATTTTTTTCATTAGATAAAACCACATTAGCATTAAAATTTATTTCATGTTATATTTTTTTTACAAATGAATTGCCGAACATTATAAGAGTGTATGTAATCGACATTTTCATAAGATAAGTATACGGGTCATATATGCGAATGGGGCATGAGGACATAATTATATATGTGTGCACATGCCACACATATGTCCCGCAATGGTTAGGGGATTACACTTAACTACTCAATACCTCCTGAATTTCATAATTACAATGATTATTATACATACTGAGATTCCATTTTTTATGTTTATTTTCATTCCATGCCAACTGATGTCCTATTTGGAGATTGTTCGTGTTTGTTATAGATTTTTTTTACTCTTTTTTTCTAACTTTAGTTTGTACTTTTAATTACGAATAAAAAAACATAGATTATTTTTATTTCATATCTAAAGGTTGATGATTGTTAATAACACTTTTAATTTTTTTGTAACATTTTAAATTTAGAACAAAATTTTACTTGTTATATATCAGTTAACTTATCTTCTAGTTTACAAAAAAAAATTATCATATCTCATATATATTTTTTGCAGTTTAAAAGCTATTGTAGATTTATTATAGAACATTGTGCATATTAAAACATATTAATAAAGTAATTGGATGAATTATTTTCGTAATTAAAAAATAAAACTTATCTCAAACTTATTGAAAAAAATTTTAATTAACAATATTTAATATAATAAAGAAATAAAACTTTCAAGATTTTATAAAGGAGAATTAAAATATATTTTTAATGATATTTCCTACG
This sequence comes from Nyctanthes arbor-tristis, assembly GCA_963692815.1. Classification (NCBI taxonomy): domain Eukaryota; kingdom Viridiplantae; phylum Streptophyta; class Magnoliopsida; order Lamiales; family Oleaceae; genus Nyctanthes; species Nyctanthes arbor-tristis. The sequence continues at coordinate 12,017 of CAVNYN010234057.1, forward strand.
GAAATTGATACTTTCTGTCGGAAATTTTTGACGGCTTACATTGTTGTCGGAACTTTCCGATGACATATTATGTCCACCGAAAACGGCCAAGTGGATGCCGTCGGAAATTTTTGACGGAAATGTCGTGTCATTGAGTTGAGTTGAGTTGTCTCGTCCGTTAGAAATTTCCAACGGCACGACATTTCTGTCGGAAATTTTCGATGGCTTACATTGTTGTCGGAACTTTCCGATGACATATTATGTCCACGGGAAACGGCCAACTGGATGCCGTCGGAAATTTCTGACGGAAATGTCGTGTCATTGAGTTGAGTTGAGTTGTCTTGTCCGTCAGAAATTTCCCACGGCACGATATTTCTGTCGGAAATTTCCAACGGATGAAGTGATACCATGTTTTCTAGTAGTGAATGCAAGTTATTTTTTTAGTTGTTAACTTTCAACTCAACTAACAACTTACTTTAGTACTACCAATATGGATGCTCTTATTAGTTGTTGGGCTCTATACATGGTGTGTAATTTGTCTCCATAGAAAAAGACTGATTATTACTTTAATATATTCATTTATATGTGAAGTTTGAAAAGAAGTGGCAAAATATTACCCAAATTTATGATCAAGCAAATATTTTTGAACGTACCATCAATAATAAGTCATTTTATAAAGGGTTAATTTCACAAATCGTCCCCAACCTTTTAGTTTAGTCTCGATTTCATCCATAACCTTTGTTTTATTACGCCACAGCCCTCAACCTTTGATAAATATGCACACATCATCATTTTTTACACTATTCCACCAAAATTTTAACAAAATGACGATTATACCCCCTTAAACCTTTTAAATTTTTAAAAAAAAAAGTTTGAAAATAATAAAAAACTTAAAAACCACCCCACCCACCTCACGTCCCCTTCCCCCCATCGGCCAGAAGTCCGGCCGCCTGAGTTGCTGCTGCTGCCAAAATGGGGGGGGGGGGAGAATCCCCCCATTTCACTGCTAGAAATGGCAGTGAAATTTGGGGGGATTCTCAGTGAAATTTGGGGGGATTCTCCCCCCCCATTTTGGCTACTCGGGCAGCACAAATGCTGTCGGAGCATCAACTCCGGCGGCCAGACTTCTAGCCGATGGGGGGGTGGGTGGGGTGGTTTTTAAGTTTTTTATTATTTTCAACTTTTTTTAAAAAAATTTAAAAGGTTTAAGGGGAGTATAATCGTCCTTTTGTTAAAATTTTGGTAGAATAGTGTAAAAAGGACGGTTTGTGCATATTTATCAAAGGTTGGGGGGCTGTGGCGTGACAAAATAAAAGTTAGAGATGAAATCGAGACTAAACTGAAAGGTTGGGGACGATTTGTGAAATTAACCCTTTTATAAAATTTGTGTAGGTATCTATCTTGAACGCACTAAAAAACAGTGCTCCATCGTCTTTTATTGCAACCAGTAGTAAAATTCTCAAAACTCTCAAGTATCTACAAGAAGTTCCGCAATCTCTTCTACACTCGTCACCAAATGAAAAGGAGAAGAATATATAAAATCAATACCAGATATATAAAATAAAGATTGTTCAAAATACACACACATATTCACATATACGTGTGTGTACATTTTATGTTATCAACCTGATCCTCTGTTGTGCCTTTCATTGTACTGTATAAACGAAATCTGTCTTTGCATCTTCATTTGCTCGTAGAATCTAGCTATAAATTCCTCTGCTTTCAAATCAATTCCTTCATCCGGAGGCCCATAAATTTCTTCACAAACCCGTTCAAACTCAGCTTCTTCATCATCCTCTTCTTCACGATCTTTTAAGAAACTCTTTCTGGGCACATTGTTGTAATAATGAATCTTGTCCTGAGACTCATCATTCAACTCAAAATCGTAGTCGAAATCGACGTGGGGATTGATGCAGGGGATGTGGGGCATCTTGAACCGGAGGGAAGAAGGGCGGTGCATCTTGACGTGGATGATCGGAGTTTCGTCGAAGGAGAGTTCCCGCTCGCCGTAAATGAGTGCGCCGGCGCCGGCGGGGTTATGGTGGCGGAGACTCTTGACGCCCTTTTGAAGTAAGCTTAAACTTACGGCGATTTTGTTGCGGAATACGCCGCCTTTTCTTGCCCACAAAAGGGCTATACGGAGAATATTCCATGCTCTGCGAGCTGGATTTGTGCCTTTTTTCTGCATTTTCAGGTTTTCTTCAAGGTACATTCGGAGAATACTTGGATTGAACTATAAAAAGTCGTTGGCTTTTTGGGGAAATTTTCTGTTCTGAGAATGAGTGATTGGATGCTGATGAAATGGCAGCGGATGAGAGGGAATATTTATATGGAAAATGTATACAAATATACGCGGTATGGGTGGCGTGTGGTCGCGTGGGGTGTGGGGTACATAGGTTAGGTGGGGTATGTGGGAAAAGTGTTTTTGTTGGGCTGTGGGCGGTGGAGCCTCGAGGGAGACACAGCTGTACGCGGCCAGCGGCTATGTTGTTTTACTAAAGTGTCCTTCAGAAGACTCATTAGTAAAATTTGCACCACGGGTCCACGACTTATTGTTTGAATGTCAAAATAGTATCACTATTTTATTAGTGTGAGCAATAATTGTCATGCTCAAGTTATTGTTAAATGATAGGTTAAATAGGTGACATATATCTACTAATGTCACTACTACAATAGTTAGATTTCAAAACAAAATGGCCCTCAATTTTTTGAAAGGAAAAAATAATTCTTTGTACCTTCATTATGATTGTCTAAAATCTTCTAATCGCGTAGCTTTACATATCTTTGTCAAACAATAATGCAGTCATCCTAATTTGATTGTCTCAAACACTGTCCTTTTCATCGGAAGAGCGTCGGTTCATACCTAAATTTTAGTGTTAGTGTGGTGAAAAAATCAACATATATGATTTCTAGTTGGGAATGACGATTTTATTAGACATGTTAATGTTTTCTATAGTTATCGAATAATGGGACACCAATAGTGAACGATCGATAATTAGCTTCTTCTTTTTAAAAGGTAAAAGACTAAACTGCTAGTCAGAAAAATGTCGGGTACCATGTTGAAATTTTTTATAAAAGAATGTTAAGAAACAGCCAAGACAGTTTGTACTTGAATTCAGCATTCAAATGTAGAAAATAACGGATTAAAACGTTAAAATATTTGCAGGAAATACAAACATAGATACATAGCCGTATGAAAAGGGTGTTTTTAGGCATTAAAAAACTTGGGAAATGATTAAGAAAAGGGACTCACCTTTGTCCACCCAAATATGTTTTTGTTGGGTTTTAGTTGAAATGTTGCTTTCTCCCTTGTATCTCTAATTCTCTAAATCCCAAAAATTAAGGCCGTAGACGAAGTACAAGTAAACGTTTTTAAAAGCAAAATCACTCAATATGATTTCCTATTATTTTCTCGGCTTAAAATTTTATATAGACTTTCTCCAATTTATTTTCATAAAGAATTCTTCCTTATAGTTCTTAAACTACGAATATAAACATTATTGTCTATGACATATTACTGTTACTTTTTAAAATGACATCCATTGGCTATTTTCTTGATTATTCACTAGAATATAAAAATATATTTTGACTGAAAATATTCAGAAATTAGGCATATGTTGTGTTACAAAACCAAATAAATGATTTGTCATTATACCTGTCGATAATGTGATTTAAGAATGATATGGTGATGTGTTGATATCATATCACATCACTGTCTAGTGTCGTTACAATATCATATTTCTTGTGCTTGAATATGTTTAATATTTTGGCATTAGAAGTTATACTCTTTGCGACTTTTAAGGAATGTGTGTATTTACATATATCAATTAGTTATCTATCAACATGTCGTATTATTATTATTATTATTATTATTATTATTATTATTATCCCAATCATTGGATTCATTGCTAGTTCAATAATGTGTATATATCACTTTCAGGAGAAGGAAGAGAATCCAAAGAGCAAAGAGCAGCCTTAAAACGCCCCTAAATGCATACCTTAATTTCCTGTAACCTTTCTGGCAACAACCAAGAAATTTGACTAACTAAAGAATTATTGTGGATTAATTTTTCAGACTTTGCCAACTATGAAATTGGAAATTTTAAACAAATGAAAGGGACAACATCCAATTTTTCAGTAAGGAACCAATCAAGAAACTTTCAATTATTTTTTATTGTGTGTAGTGTAAATGATTTTGATTGGTTGACTTGACTTGTGTCTAAACCTTCATGCACAATTGAATAATTCTTTTCTGATATTTTTTTAACTCATGTCTTGATCGAATTATTTTCATAATAAATTCGCGAGGATCTCACTACATATAATGCGTGTCAATATTTCCTGCTTACAATTCGGATTCCATAGGAACGTTAACAACTTATTGATGAAATGAACATCAATTTTGATCACCCATCCACGGGGTGGGCTTACAATGCCCATTGCTGATGTGGGTGGGTGACGTGGAGCGCTAAATGGGTATTATTAAAAAAAAATTTGAAATTCAAATCCGTCAATATAGCAACACACCTGCAATCATTTGCCCCAACCCTACCCGCTCTCTCAACCTTTCTTGAAGACTTAGCAAAATTGTTCCTGGTAGCAGGCAGAATTAACACAAAATAATCAAATTACAAAAGCCAATGCCAGCAGCAAAACCAAAAAAAAAAAAAAATAGAGAAATAGAGCAAGGGAGACAGAGAGAGATTACTCGAAACAAGTCCAAACAACATGAATCTTATCATAATTATTATCAAAAGAAACTAAGAATGGGATGAGCTTCATGGCGTGAAGAAGCTTAGATTTGTTCTTGTTTCCGGCCATGTATGGAGCAGAGGTGAAGGGAGTCAAGGGACAGCCTTCCATGGCAAGTCTGGCAAGGCGGTAGCAAGCGACGGCGCAGGGAGAGTCATGGAATTATTTAGACCCAATCTGACTGGCTTATCCTGTGTCGAAGAGTCTAACTATATCGTCCTATTGATTGGCTTGAAATTTGCTATAGTACTTATGTAGTTGCTCACTGATTTCGACTGTGGCTCTTGTGACTTGATTACTGTGACTTTATTCCCTGCTAAAGTAATCAAGTCACCCACAAGGTCGAATATTTTGTTTTCTCCTCTTTGTTCTATAGTAGATTGACAGATTACATACTTTTGTATACTTATGTAAACTAAAATGAAATTTCTTTTGCTTTAAAAAAAAAAAAAAGAAGCTAAGAAAATCTTGAAAATAATCCTATAGGAGACAAACAACATCTTTTCATATCAAATTTAACAACAAGAGAGTGATGGAATTAGATTACTTCAAAACTCGGGAAAAAGGCAAAATCTGTCACTGTAGCCGTCCAGTCGCCACCGTCCAGTCGCCAGCGATGGGGTGGGGGGAGCGAAAGGGTGGATGAGAGAGGGGGTTAGGGTTAGGAGTGAAAATGGATTCTGTTATGTTCTGCTCGATTCTCAGTTCGATTTCAATTTTTTTTTTTAAATTGCCCACTCAGTACCTAATCATCCAGTCACCGATAGCAGCCCAGTCGTCGGAGATGGG
>CAVNYN010234058.1:0-20303 GCA_963692815.1 Nyctanthes arbor-tristis
CTGGTGAAGACCTTTTCTCTAGTATGTAAGGTGCATTTCCGATGCTTCTCCATTCGTTGCTACCCAGATTATATATCTGAACATCCGATCTCTGTCGACGAGTGTACAATAATCTGCGAAAACGTCTAGGATTTTCAATGTTATAGGCATTCCAGTAGTAAATAATCTTGACAACCTTGTATTCTTTAGTAATTGGATGGAACCCGAATCCGAACATGACAACCTGATCTTGGAATTCAGTGGACTTTGGCATTATTCTGTAATCTGTTGTGAAAGGATTGTATATGCATATGGAATCTGCTAATAACGAATCAATTAAGCATAATAAGCCATTGCACGAGCCAATCACACTAAATTCGGGCATGGAGTTGGCAAAGGGAGTGTCTATTTTTCTTACTATTTGATTGTCATCAGCATCAGAAAATTCAACAAAGTGAAGCTGGTTTCTAATGGGATAATCACAATGCAATATTAGGCATAACCTCTGATTCATCACTGATCGGGACAGGTGCATATCAAAGAGATGTGGGTCACGAGAGAAGAAGTTCCAGGATCGACACACGAACCTGAACTGGATAACAGATTTGATGGGCAGCCGGGAGATTATGTCGAGGACAACTTCATCTGGCAAACAGGCTAGGCGATTTATCTGCCCATCTTCTTTTTCTTCCTCATCACCATCACCTTCTTCCTTCTTGTGACATTTCCTTCTCTTGAACACTATCCGGATATCCATGGCTAATATTGCTACCGGAATAGAGAAATGATAATCAAGATGAAAAAGAAGGAACCTTAACAGATAAGGCATTCGATGATTACAATATTATTTGGCTTTATTCAAGATCATATTGAAAAGGCTCTCTCTTTGTTTTTTGTTTATGTTCTTTTCTCATCAGTCCAAAGTCTTCTTTTGAGTTAAAAAAGTCTTTCAAGTTTCTAACATCTTTTCCTTGTTTACTTAAAGAATCTTTTTTCTAACAATGCTACTTGTCACCATCAATAACAGTCACCAGTAGAAAAATACATATATGAACTGCTTCTTCCTTTTGATTTTTTTATCTTTTTCTTGGGTTACGGCTGCATGCTAGAAAAGTTGGAAACTACAATTGATAATAAAATGAAACATTCTGCAATCATTAAAAACTGGAGAACTTGAGAAATAGATAATAATTGATTCCCAAGACAATGCTATATGTCAGCAAGAAATCAAGACCTTAAAATTTACAAATATTTAGAAGACGTTGACTAATCCAGTACTGTAGTCTCCTGTTCACCCGAACTCCTCCTGGTGAAGACCTTTGCTCTATTCCAACAGGTGCTTCACCTATGCTTGTCCAGGCATTGCTACCAAGATTATACACCTGGATATTTGATTTTAGGAATCCAAATTCCTCAATATGCACAGACGCCTATGAAATTCAATATTACTACAAGGTTTCGGATGGTGCAGTCGATTTAGAGGGAAAAAGGTGAAAATTTCTCAAATCATCATTAGTGGATAAATATCTTGAAACAATATCTAGGACTTGTATATATTTGGTAAAATAAAAATAGAAACTAAATGCTATCTGGAATTACCGCGGACAAACAAAAAATTAACGTTACTCACGAACCATTTCTTTTAAATGACTGCATTTTTCTCCGAATAATAACGCACGCGCTTCAATGCCTGAATTCTTCCTACAGATGAATTCACAATCTGTCATTAGCCCACCGCTTGATTGTGTCGATCTCCATACATAAATCGAAACAATTCTGTTTGGTTTGGGTGTTTTTATCGTGCTTTCAACTTTGCCCTCTTTTTGATTTCACGTGAGTTGATGAGTTTTGTTTTTATTTATTTTTTTTCATCAATTTTTTTGTTGTTCATTTCAATTGAGCCTTGATTTTGGTTAGAATCTGGCATGTGGGTGTTTTTATCGTGCTTTCAGTAATTGAAGTCTACTTCTTGAATCTGGTTTCAGACAACATAGTTTGGAGAAAAAAAGGGTCATGCAAAACAACAAGGAATGCATCAAATAAAGCATGCCATGAGAAATTAACTAATATTGAATTAAAATGCAGAGCAAATAGCTGAAGCCCAAGGAATTGGGATCAGATCTAGAGAGGAGGAAAAAAAAAAAAAACAAAATTCAATTTCGGCGCTTCATTGCAAAAATCAGACATGAAGGAAATGAAAATCAGTGAGGGCCAAATAGAAGTTGGAAGATACCACCAGAAGATTCATTACATCCATCGTCTCATTGTGGAGGGGAAACTTTACTTTGATATGCCGCCAGCAGCAAAACGTCAAGAGTTCTTAGTTTATCTAAACCATTTTGTGGTAAAACATCCTCTCAACCCTCAAGTTCCTCTGGTACGTCCTGAGGTCTTTGATGTCGACTTATTTCACGGCTTGGTCGAGTTCAGTCGTGGGTTTGAAGGCCATATCCCGAGCTTTGATATTCCTTCTCTTCCAGTGATGCGTGATCCACCCATTCCTAACATCGCAAAATACACTCTGTCACAGTCATCATCTTTACCACCTTATCAAGAAAGGAGAAGTTAAACTGCCTTGGATTAAAGCAGATATTGACGTGTTTCAGGATTGTGTGCGCCATCATCTGGTTCCATCTATTCCCCGTGCAGATGAAGCTCCTCCTACAGATCCACCAATAATCAATTTGTACATGTTGGATTTTTTGACCAAGTTAACTATTCAGAGGTACCCAATATTCAAGGGCAGAGCCAAAATAGCTCCCCGAATTCCTCCGCAGGAAATTCAGGTTTTGTTTTCTTTGTTGACTGATGGCCAAGGGACTGCACAAGTTGAAAATCTAGTGAATATTTATGAGATCAACCCGGAAGGCCTAGATAAGACAAATCTCTTCATTACATAGCTGATTATTGTTTATTTTTCCATGAGTTCATTAGTGAAATCTTTCTTTGATGTACAGATGATTTTCATTCGAATTTATTCTATTCATTGAGGAACTCAAATTACAAGGATGATTTGTCGATACTCAACCTAGTTGTAGGGGATGGATACTGGAAGTTAATAACACAAGCTGATAAAAACATCCAAATAAATGATGAAACTCTTGGATTTCAGAAAACTTTTCAGTTTTAAAAAGGAAGGCATCCAAATGGTGACAAGACAGACTGGTTTATGGATGAGTACAGATTGAGCAATCCCCTACCCACTAAATATGATCTGCCATATATCACCAATGTAATATATTATTTCTTCCATTGATTCCTTCTTCTTTTTTTCTTTTTTTTTTTAATTTTTAAAACCAAATCCAACTTCTTTAATTGTCTTTACTTACGATCAAGTTTTTCTTGCAGTTCGAAGATTGGTTTTGTGTGAAATGTATAAGCCTGAGGGTGAACCGGGTTAGGAGGAACCAGGCAAGGGGACACCAAGTGAACATTGATCATCGAAGACTAAAAAGCGGAAAAGGAGTAAAAAGAAGAAAATGACGGCAAAAGGAGAAGCTTCTGTATCTGCCAAAAACTAAAAAACACATGACTGCCGCTGGTGGAAAATCCCTCTGATCCTCCTGAACTTGATTATGTTCCATTATGTAGACTAATGAACTTTCTTGTGCATTTTAAGTAATTTGGCTTTATGTTCTGTTAAAAATACTTCAATAGGTTCAACTTTCAACTTAAAAAAAGGGAATAGACTAAAATTTGGAAAGTTGTCTTGTTATGTTGTTTGAATTTTGTTTAGTTCGATACCTCATCTTGTATGATTTACCATCCTTTAATACTAGGAATTGGTATTCTCTTTTCCCTTCTCTCTATGATGGTCTAATTTTCTTTTTCTCCATGATTTCTGAGACCATTTTTAACTATATATTGGAGCAATTGTCCTTAATCACCTTTTACTTGTGCTAAGTAAAATTGGGAAGGGATCAGAACTAGAGGAAGGGGAAAAAATCCATGCAACTTCTTGTAAGTTGTAATATATAATAGCCATGTATTAATTCTGTAGTTATTTTAGTCTTCTCCTTCCACAATTATTCCTCTCTGTTGAGTTGACAAAATTGGTGGTGTTAAAACAAGCTAAACACCATGCAAAGCCTAGTTATTGTGGGTGTTGGGTAAGGTGTCAATTTCTTTTCCTTTCTTTTTCCCCTCCCATTAACAAGCGACTATCAAGCATGCTAACTTGTGCCTTTACAAGCATCTACATTGGTAGTGTTAAAATTAACTATCCACATAAACCAAAAATAGAGTTTTTCATAATTGTAAAAGGACACCTAAGTAAGTTTAATTTAATTATTAATTTGTGTCATATTAATGATTCTAACTAAGATTGTTATCAATTCAATAGTCAAAGAGTGAGTCAATCTCAATTTAATTAAAATTAAAAAAGAAGAAATAATACCCCATAAAGTGTTAAGTTTATGGTTAACTTTAACAATAAAACTAACAACTTGTTAAAATAAATACTTTTAACAACTACTTTAACACCACCAATATAGGTTTTTTTTTTGAGTCAATATTCCTGGAGTACTGGAATTTTTTCAAACTAACAACTCCACTAATAACCTATTTTAATACTACCAGTGTGGATGCTCTAATTTGATTAATTAATACATATTGTTTTCCTTCTATTTTTGTTCATTTCTCCATATGATGTTGGGATGGAAGCGGATTACTCAACACCAGTTAATCTAATTTAATAAACTTAGTTCAATAGCCAAAGAGAATTTTTGTGTATACATGTTAATACCTCATATGCAATTTGAGGTTAAATATAGAACATTTATATGTATTTGATTAGGGATATTATGAGTTGTGTATGTGTTTGCATATGAATGCTTTTTTTTTTTTAACCCCATATTGGTATATGATAGTTAAATTAGTTATAGTTGTGTGTAAATGCATTAAAGTTAATTTTCTGCAACAGTTTTGAAATTTGTGTACCTTTTGGACTCGGTTAATGTAATTGGCTTGTCGATATTCCTCCTTCTGCAAGGTAATTTAAATTTTAAGATTGGCTGACCAAAGACATGGTTTTTATGACTTCCATTGTTGAAATATAAAAAATGCATAGAGAATATGTAAGCACGAATTGAAGTATGAATTTTCTTTAAAATCTACTTATCCTTTATTGGATGCCCATCCTAATCAACTTCTCTTTTCTATATGCTAAAATATGTAATGTAATTATTATTATTATTATTGGTCTTTCTAGTTGACATTCAACATTCATATTTTTCTTATTTGGAAGATTCAATAGAGCTATTAGTATGAATTGGTATTTCTTTCTTTCTAAACAAGATTAGGATTCAGGAATTACAATTACGTAGATACTCTGATGCTATATTTCCAAGAAGAGTTGATATTTTCTTGTTGCCTTGTTCTTTCAACTTGATTACTCGTTACACGCTATTTGTTGTTTCAATTATTCACAATGAAGGAATTTCATGATTCTTTATGAACTTGTGCTCTACTAGGTCCAAGTACACCTTTTTAATAACAATATATGAATTAGTTTAGGAATGTGCAATACTAGTTCTTACAATTGTATTATCTCAAATTATATCTATGAGGAAGATCATAAAATTTTTTGTTTTATGTTGATTAAATATATTCAGGCTTTTGACAAGATTGGTTTTGAACCCTGACATTATATCTGATGACAAAAAATATGCCCATGATTATGTTAACAGTGGTAATCGTATGACAGTTGACACGTTACAGGATGTCTCAAAGATCAGAAAACTTGAGGATCGGTGTAGATGTGGAAAGTAACTGGAATCGATGCAGGGTATCTAACCAAAGGAATTCGTACAATGTACCTGCAGGTAGCTAATGAAACAATGTTATATTTTGTAGCTTTTGTGAAAGGCACATTGACATTTACAACAATGGATTTATCATTCCTATTTGTCTAGTTTCTCCAAAAGAGGGGTTACTCATTTGTAGCTCTGTAATTGGTAATCTTCTACTGGTGAAGGCATGTGCCTTTATTTAGCTTGATTTGTTGCTTAACTTTATAATAATTAGATGCAAATTAAATGGTTTCTTTTCAACCATTGCCATTCAGATTTCAAATCAAGGTTTCAGTCAATTTTATTGCAATCTCTTCTGGCACTGTTTCTCTTTGTCAATGATTTTGTTTTAGTGGCTCACTTAAATCCCTGTGGCACCTTGTGATTGGCCTTTGAGGGTAGATGAGGCTTCTGCTTTTGGTATTGATTGTGGACGATTGATCTATTTTAATAGTCGGGATTTGGAAATTACAATTGATAGTAACACGAACATTCTGCAATCATTAAAAATGGAAAACTTGAGAAATAGATAATAATTGATTCCCTAGACAATCCTATGTCAGCAACAGCAAGAAATCAAAACCTTAAAATTTACAAATATTTAGAGATGATGTCTGAGTTTGCCAAGGTGTAATCTACGATTGAACAACTGGGTTGAGGCTAGCAGCATGAATTGTTGTTCGAAATAGTCTTGGCATCCCCTGAAATTTGAGATTCTTAAACCTTCCACTTTCTGGATTATAAGAAAACAGAGTTCCAGCTTTGTACTCCAACAAGATGTTCCCATCCTTCTGAAGGCATAGAATCCGAAATAGTTTATCAGTGAAGTAATTCCTCCAAATCGGATATGATGTCTGGAGCTCAGGAGCAGTATATCCCGGTGAGTAATTAGGTCCAAGAGTATACTCCTTCACCCAAGAGTTTTTCACTCCATATTTTTTCATCACCCAAATATCCACTGCCCCACTACCCACTGGCAAAGGTTCGACAGCAGCCAGACAACCCCCTAAAACAGCAAGATAAGATCTCATCCAGCTTCTTAAGGACCCAATGCCCGGTCTCGGGACTACTTGAAATGAATCATTTTTAAGGTCGAAAGTCACTATGCCCGGATAAGAACGCTCATTGATGCGTTCACCAATCCAGTGTAGTCTCCCATTAACCAGAACTCCTGGTGAAGACCTTTGCTCTATTCCAAAAGGTGCTTCACCTATGCTTCTCCAGGCATTGCTACCAAGATTATATACCTGGACATCTGATTTTCGGGAATCTGAATTCCTCGATATGCGAGGATGCCTATGAAATTCAATATTATTATAACGATTCGGATAATAGATAATCTTGACCACCTTGTATTCTTTAGTAACCTCATGATATCCGAATCCATATATAACAATTTGATTTTGGAACTCAGTGGACTCAGGCAGCACTCTATAGTCCCTGGTAAACGGATTATATATGTATAATGAGTCAAATAACAGAGAATCAATTAAGCACAAAAGCCCATTGCAGGACCCAATCACACTGAATTCCGGCATCTTTCCGGCGAAGGGTGTATCAATTTTCCTCACAGTTTCAGTTTCATTAACATCAGAAAATTCAACAAAGAGAAGCTGATTCCGAATGGGATAATCACAATGGAAAATCAGGCAAATCCTCTGAGTAATCAGTGCCCGGGAAGTATGCATATGAAGGAGAAGTGGATCACGAGACAAGAGGTTCCAGGATCGACAAACAAACCTGGATTGGATAACAGATTTTATGGGCAGTCTTGATAGTATCTCGAGGGAGATTTCTTGAGGCAAATAACTCAATCGATCTATGGGCTGATCATAATCTTCTTCTTCCTCCTCCTCCTCCTCATGGAGCTTAATTTTCTTGGGTTCTTTCTGGAAATCCATGGCTCAACTGCTATCAGAAATCACAAAGAACCAGAAAGATTGAAACTTTTGGCAGAAAACCACAGATGAAGGTAGCGGCAGATAACTGCAAAGGGTATCGTCGGCATATATGCAGCGGAGAAATGTTCGGGTGTCAAAACGTCTTTTCATTTAAGGGAATTTCCCGAAGTCTTAAATAGGTTCTTAATGTTTGTTTCTTGTTACAAACATCCCTAAAAGTACGTGTTTCATACACGGTTTGTCCTTTTTACATTAAGAAGAAATCTATTGTGCCCTTGACGTCAACTAGGAGAATTACATTTGGCTTCCCAAAACCAGTCTTGAAACGTGAAAGGTTTTGTAAAAAGCTCAACATGTGGAAGTGACATGGTGGAAATAAAGAAAACCCAATAGAAAGAACCGACATTCCAAGTCAATACTCTGTTTTCTTTACTCTACATTTCCAATCTCTCTTTTTTTTTTTTTTTTTTTTTGTTTTTGACAAACTCTACATTTCCAATCTCAGTGAGTACAATGGATGCTGTTCACAATCCCAGAGCTCAAAAAGTAGAGTTGGCTGAATATTCTTGTCTCATTTTCATGCTTTATTTGATTTTACATGCTTCAAGTCAAGTCATAATCTTCTATTCCTTAAATTCTAAGAGTCTTTCTTAGTGGTTTTTTTAAGTGATATTAAACTGTTCTTCTTGAAATTTAGTGAAACCCAGTTTCTTGATCAATTAATAGTGATAGAGGTTTGAGCCCTATGGAAAAGCAATTTTTTCATGATTTTCCTTTTTTAAAAGCAATTTTTTCATGATTTTCCTTTTTTAATTGCGAAAATTTTGTTCTTTTATTGCTAATTTTAATTTCTCCTAGTGGGTTTTCTCACGACGTACAATATCATCTACTCATCGCCCTCAAAGCTCAAATGCTGCTGCTTTTAATTCGAGGAAGCTTCACTATGAGGTAAGAAATGTTGAAAATAATACCATTGGGCATGAAATGTTGAAAATAATACCATTGGGCATTTAAGCTCGGGGATTTTAATCAAGCAGTCTCCTGTTCAATTTTTCCAAGTCAATGACAAATAATCTCCCTTTCAAACCAACTTGAGTGGTTTAAGTAGTTTTTAATGCTTACATTTATTAGTATTTGCCTTATCTAACATTTGTTAGAATCTTTTAGATAAATAATAATATTTTCCATAATGTTGTATTAAGATTGGAACTCTCATAATTAACATGTAGACTTCACATCATACTAGGATTGCTTATTAGATATATGCCATTTTATTTATTTATTTATTTATTTTTATTTTTTTTAGTTACTGTCCAAATTCATATATTGTACAATTATTGGTCCGTTTAAGAGCATCTCCAATGCTCCTCCATCCATTCTTGTATATTTGGCACTTAAATAGACCTGGTTGGTGTGGTGTGGCACCATGTCTATCCAAAAGGCACCGCGGAATAGAACAAAGCACCCAATGCTGTCTTTTGCAATAGAGGTCTATAAATAAAATATTAATTAAACATCAAGAAATGAGAGGGGAAAGATTTGACAGAAATTAATTAAAAAATATATGGAAGAACTCCATGAGAGGGTCTGCAGGTGGACTACCTTCCTCACCTTGTCTATTTTTTGCTTGCTGACATGTCATGCGAAGGGTGTCCACGTCATTTGCATTGGAGAGCAGTTTTTTGGGCAAAAGGTGCACCAGATGAAGTGAATTATTTTAAGGGTTAATTTCACAAATCGTTCTAAATATTTAGGTTAAGAACCGATTTCGTCTCTAATTTTTTTCACACCCAACAGTCCTCAATTTTTGATAAATACACACAAATCGAAGGTTGTCTGTGTGTATTTAACAAAGGATTAGGTTTGATTTGTGTGTATTTATGAAAGGTTAGGAGCTATGAGGTGTGGAAAAAAATCATTGGAGATGAAATTAGTTCTTAACTCAAATGTTAGGGACGATTTGTGAAATTAACTTTTGTTTTAATTGGTTCTTCACTTACGAGATATGGAAATAGAAGCAAGCATTGGAGATGCTCTTAGGTAAAATTGATACAACAGAACCAAAAGATGATTGCAAAACTCTTTACGACTCCAAATTGTCATAAGAAATCGAAGAGATTATAAAAAATCAAAGACCAAACTCTCTTACTGAGCAAACAGAAACATGGCTGGCACCCTAGTAAACACTCAATCTACCCCGAAGCACCCAATTCAAATTCAACTGCCGCTCCATAGACCAAAATCCTTGCCTTGTCAACCTGTTCTTGAAGTTAAGCCACAGCCCAGAAAGACAAACACGACGAGCGCGACGACTACATCTGACGTTTTGTACTTCATGGACACCCTAAATTTGCCCATATCTTTGGATATTTATGTTTCACTTATTAAAGAGTGCACCGGAGTTGGTGATTGTTCAAAGGCTATTGAATTGTATTCGCATATGAGAAAAAACTCGTTTTCTTTGAGTTTAACATTGGCAAATCGTCTATTACTAATGTTCGTAAGGTGTGGGTGTCTGGGCTGTGCTCAGCATCTGTTTGATCAAATGCCTGTGAGGAATTTTAACTCATGGGCTGTGATGATTGCTGGTTGTGTTGAAAATGGTAATCACAGAGAAGCCATTGATTTGTTCATTGAAATGTTATTTGAAGAAAAATTCAGCTTTATGGGTCATGATAAGATTAACTTTGCCTTATCTGGGATATTTGTTTCCGTGCTTAAGGCTTGCTTGAAAACATCGGACTTGGAACTTGGGATGCAAATACATAGTTGGCTACTGAAAATGGGTGTATCAAGAAATGCGGTTTTCACTAGCTTCTTGATAAATTTTTATGGGAAATGTAAGTGTTCTTCAGGAGCTGATAATTGTTTTGATCAAGTTTGTAGTCGAAATACAGCTGTCTGGACTGCTCGGATTGCACATTTCTGCCGTGAAGATAACTTTGAGGGTGCGGTCAATGTGTTCAGGGAGATGGGTAGACATGAAGTGAGAAAGAATAGCTACACGTTTTCGAGCGTTCTTAAGGCTTGTAGTCAGATGGGCGATGGAGGACATTGCTGTAAACAAGTTCATGCAGATGTGATAAAAGCCGGAGTTGAATTGGATAATTTTGTTCAATGTGCTTTGGTGGATGTGTATGGGAAATGTGGGCTAGTGAATGATGCAAAGCGGGCTTTTGAGGTAGGTAGAAACAAGAGAACTAATGCTTGTTGGAATGCAATGCTTACAGCTTTTGTACAAAATGGATTTTGCATTCAGGCTATTAAAGTCATCTACAAAATGAAGGCTGCTGGCTTGGAACCCCCCGAATCATTGTCTAACGAAGTAAAATTCATTTGTGCAACTGGAATTATGGAACCACATTGACCAGACGAGCGAATAGAAGGAGATTTTGGTTTGCTACTATAAGCTTGTCTTCTCAAGTCGGCCACCTATGCTGTCAACTACATTGAGAGAACATCTATCCATAGCGGTACT
Source organism: Nyctanthes arbor-tristis (assembly GCA_963692815.1). NCBI lineage: Eukaryota > Viridiplantae > Streptophyta > Magnoliopsida > Lamiales > Oleaceae > Nyctanthes > Nyctanthes arbor-tristis. The sequence continues at coordinate 11,148 of CAVNYN010234058.1, forward strand.
CAACATATAGAATGCTTAGCCCACCGTATGATCTTCAGTCATTGTGCAATTGATTTGATTTTGCATTTGGTCGGAGTTAAGAGGTAGCTGCCAATTTTGGTGCGGGTATTTCATGTATAATAATCACTTGTTACACATGTAAATAACTGAGGTGAATTGTGTAGAAGAGATGATATCTAATACCTTTATGTACTATTGACTAAATAATTATTATGTTTTTATCATCAGTTTCTCATTACTTCATTAATTCTAGAATTAATTTGGTAAACACATAAATATGTATTTCAATTCATGAAAAACAACATAAAATTATGGTTCCTTCCTGGTAATGACTACGAAACTAACCACATTTCAGAAGTTGGAGAAAGGACCTATTCAATCATAAACTATAATGGGACTAACACTGGCTTCAAGAGCTTCACGTCGATAGACAGGCAATGGTTTAAATGTCAAATGCCTCCACCTATGACTCCGTGGGTTGTATAAAACGTATCCAGTATTGTCGGTCTGTAACAAGATGTCCTGATCATGCACTCCATTCCTAACCGAGCATAAAACACAAAGACTCGGTTTTAAACCCTTCACCAATCGTTCTTCAAACGTATATAACTTCACCCAAGATTCCTGCACTCCGTATTCTAACATAACCCAGATTGCCATGTTCCCGTTGTCAAACAGGACAACGGACAGATATCCACCTAAAGACCTGAGATCATTGATGGGCATCCAAATATTTGAATCCTGAATAAATTCAATTGGGATCTCTTGAAATGAATTAACAACAAGGTCGAAGGAAAAGATTTTGGGATGATTAGACCACTTTTGACTTATCCAGTGAAGTCTCCCACTGAGGAAAACTCCTGATGATCCTGGTTCCAGTCGACAAGGTGCAGGCGCATTCCCTACACGTTTCCACTTATTGGTACTCAAGGAATGTACATGAACAATGTTAGTTTGCTTTGATTTGCTGTAAATCACCCTCACCAACGTATAATCATAAGTGATTGGATGACGTCCGAAACCAAATGAAACATGTAACAGATCATATTCATGATTTATTAGGTGCTCCTCGGATAGCAGTTTATACTTTATAGTACCTTGAAAACGGGTTGAAAATGTAAACTGGGGGGCACCGGCAGCGGTAATCAGTCAAGCAGAGGAAGGCATTGCATGAGCCAGTGATTGCAACAGAGTCCTTGTATTTGAAACCTCTGGAGAAGGGTATATCAATATGATGACACACTATTTTCTTCTTGATTATGTCATCAGCATCAGAAAGTTCAACAAAGAGAATCTGCCGATAACTATTGACGAAAAATAGCCAGATCCTGGCATCATCAAGTGCCCTGTTCAGCTGTATATCAAACAAATACGGATCACGAGACAACAAATTCCACGAGCGACAAACAACCCTCCACTGGATTACAGATTTCATTGGCACCCTCGAGAGTATGTCGAGTCTGATTTCGCGCGGCAAACAATGGAAGAGATCTTCTTGTTTTTTCTTTTGGGAGTCTGATTTCCTTCTCTTGTGTCTCTCCGGGGAGCCTCCATGGCTGTGAAAATCGAAGATCCCAACTGCTATACGTCAAATCAATTCTGACAAATGGCTGCCGCAATTGATCACCGGTAGATTAACAGTTCTGTAGCTGGTGACTTAGCAGGGCTGGGCTTGTTTTGATTAGGGCTGGGTCAACGCTGGCCCAACTCCCTAGATCTATCCACCTAGACCTAACCTAAATTTATCGAGTCGAGTTAGGGTTTGTTTTTCAATCGGGTCGGTTCGGGTTTAATCAAAGGCTTGGATCTTGTAGGTACGTGCTTATGTCGAAGGGAGAGAATTCTTAGAACCTATAGATTCTTTTGAACTAAACATAATTAGGAATCAAAATCTCATCATTTATTTACTTTTTTTTTTTTTTTTGAAAACCCATTTATTTACTATTATTATGCATAGACTACTTGATATAATGTAATCTAATCTAATTTAATAAAATATAATCTTGGTAATGCAAGACAAAATCATAAACATATCTGAATACCTTGTATTCAGACATTTGATATTTATTATAGTTTGCTTGCATCTCTTGTTTGCCAAATATTTTTCCCTTTTTTTTTTTTGACAAAGCTATTTGCCAAACGTTAAAAACTTGAGTAATAAGTAAATTCAAGTTTGCTTGATTTGTCCAACTCAGCCTAACCTAATATGCTCGAGTTGAGGCTTTTACCCGATTATGAAGGCTGGAACTATTCATCTCAATATGATGTTGACCTTTAACAATATTAACCTTTTAAGTGCGCTCACAAGTCTTGATATGATACCAGACTCTCACATCATCTTGTGCCCAATTCAAATGCATATAGATCTTTGATGTTATATAAAGGAAATTGCCACAGACATGAGGTGAGTTAATACTTTTATAACTCATTGACATACATACACAGACATATTTTGTGCATGAAAAATCTGCACAAGAATGGAATAATTCACTAGTAAGAACATTAAATTGATGATTCTAATTGATATTAACTAAGTCCCAATATGAAACGAGAAAAAAAGCTTGGATGAAGGGTATGAAGTGAACTAATACACACTGATCAAAAGCTAGCACCCGGATTTATAAGGTGGCTAACATGAACAATAATATCCGGTCGAAAGAGAGGGCATCTATATATTAATTAAATAAAAAGAGCTGCTGTACAATTTTACCTCAGTTTTGCTGCCATTTTTCTCAGAATTAGGGATAATTGTGTATTTTCGTTTCCAAATGTGACAATCGATGCGGTAAATGCTTTCTACATCTATTTTTTTGATTTTTTATTTGAGTTATCTTCAAATATTTTAAATTATCTTATCTTCATATTTCTATCTTATCTTCATAATTACTAGTTGTATGCCCGTGCGTTGCACAGAATAAAATAATTAGTAAAAAATGCGTAGTAATTTAAAAAACTAAATAACATAATTTTACTGTATACTACTCACTCATATACATATGTTATTAATATACATTAATTTCATATTGAATATGGAAACTAAGAAACCATAAAAAAGAGAGGATATGAAATTTATACAACTCTAAAATTACCCTATACTCACATTCTTAATTAATAAGGTGTGGATTATATTTATTTATCAGAATGAATTATTTTCCACATTCATTCTCCATCATATATTCTTGGAAAAATTATTTTTTGCATTTTCTCATCACTATTCACTAAATCTATTCTAAAAAATTTAAAGTATAAAGTCTCCCATTACAAAGTCTTCAATTACAAAACACTCAAGTGAATCAATATTATAACAGTGGATAAATTCTATATGATTTACCATTTACTTCTAAAATTAATTTTTAATCAATTTCAATTCTAAAAAGAATTAAAAGAATTTTTTATTTTTATTCTAAATCATTATTATCAAATATTATTACTATAGTATCTTCTCAACTTAAAATTTTCATCAATATATATAGGATCCCAGAGAAAAACAAATAATAAATTAGGTAACGTATTAAACATATAGCCCTAGGTTTTATGACGTGTAGTTTATCGTATTGAATTCAAATAAAATTTTTATAACTAATTTAATTTTATTTTATTATATCCTTAATCTCATAAATAGGCACTTAATCGAGATATGAAAAATTCTCAATAACCCAATACTTGAAAATTTGTCTATCAATTGTCAGAATATTGAGGAAATATTAAATCTTTGAAGATAGTCTAAAAACTAATAGAATATGTATAACAAATATTAATGGATAACAAATAGTATATTATATATAGAATAAAAATATTATAAATTTTTGTATATTATTATAAAATAAAATAATTGCAAAATAGAACTAATAAATAAATATTACCTTTTTTTTCTAAAGAGAATGGATAATTATTATTATTGTTAATATTATAAAATAAAAACTTAAATAAACATATAAAAGTATGATAGTGGTTTGTGCAGGAAAACTTGCATATGATCACTATCCTACTTTAATTTTATTATAGCCTCAATCTCATAAGTAGGCACTTAATCGAGATATGAAAAATTCTCAATAACCCAATACTTGAAAATTTGTCTATCATCTATCAGAATATTGAGAAAATATTAAATCTTTAAACATAGTTTAAAAACTAATAGAATATGTATAACAAATATTAATGGATAACAAATAGTATATTATATATAGAATAAAAATATTATAAATTTTTGTATATTATTATAAAATAAAATAATAACAAAATGAAACTAATGAATAAATATTACTTTTTTTTATAAAGAGAATAGATAATTATTGTTAATATTATAAAATAAAAAATTATAAAAAAGCATATAAAAGTATAATAGTGGTTTGGGCGGAAAAACTTACATATGATCATTATCCTACTTTTATATATATTTATATATATATATATATAAAATAGAAGATATCTTTAATTATCTTATATTCATCTTTTTAAATCTTTTTTTCATTCTCATGAAAATACAGCAATCAAAAGGGGATTTACTGGAGGTTTTGAAAGTTAATTAAAATATCATCATATTACTTGGTTCTGACACACACAAGCAAAGTAACTATAGTTTTGATTTTTATGAATAGATTATTTATATCATATGAAGAAATTAAAATAAAATATAACTATATCTTAAAATAAAATAAAATATAAGTATTAATAATTAAAAATTTTAAAAAATAAAATTAAAAAGAAGGAACTATCTGTCTAAACAAATATATGATATTATACTACGATATTAAGTTTTACAACTTTTTTTTTTACACATTTATGGGCATCTAATTTCTCAAATCATTATAATAAGTTAGATTATTTTGAATTATTCTTCCCGTGCATCGCACGGTGAAAAAACTAGTTTATTCAGGTATCATTCCCTCCCAAGTTTTACTCCGTGGATTGTAAGAAACTAATCCATCACTTTTGGTCGCTAAAAAGATGTCCCTATTCTTGACAAGGCATAAAACACGAATGCTGGTCGGGTCATCTATTATAAAATCTACAAATAATTGTTTCAGAGTATGTAACTTCACCCAAGACTTTTAACACCCGGTACTCTTCCACGTAGTGGTACTCAGCTTATGGACCTCAGAAAATGATTAAAGTTAACATGTATGACTTTCTCCGGTAGCAACTTATAGTCGCTTGAAAAAGGTATATGTAAATTGAGTCATCGGATTTAGGAAAGGTTACTTTAGCTAAGCACAAGACGCCATTGCACAATCACCAGCCAATGATTTCAAATATTTGCAACTGGTCGTCATGACTGACAAAGGGCATATTGAGTTTACAGTTACTGGTCAGTACATGAATTCCGTTCTTCTTGTCATCATCAGCATCAGAGAGTTGAAGAAAGCAGATCACCTTTCTAACAAGGAAAAAGAGCCATGTTCTTTGATCAATGAGGGTCCGGGCCATGTGCGTCTCGACGAAATATGGATCGCTTGACAACAGATTCCAGGATTGGGATTCGATGGATTACAGATTCCGTAGGCCTCCTGGAGAGTATTTCGACTCTGATTTCAAAGAGATCTTCTTCTTGTTTTTCCTTTTGGGACCCCCCCCCCAAGATTTCCTTCTCTTGTGTCTTGCCTCCATCAGTTATGGCTGCTGGAGTTGATGACTCCAGCAGATTTACGTTCTATGGGTGATTTACTAGGGCTAGGTAAAACCTGGCCAAACCCTACCTAAACCTAACGCAATTTAGTCGTAAATTCTACGAACACTACAACAAATGTCTTGTACAACGGCGACATATGCTGAAAAGTCACCGCAATAGGCCTATTGATATGATTTTTCGCTACGACAATTTTGTTACTATAAGCCCGTACCTATAGCCTCCTAGCAACGACTTTCTAGACTGTAGCAACGACATCTATAGCGCTATAGGTCATATGGTTTTGGGTCACAAAAAATTTTTGAGTCGACCCATATTACCCGAGTCAATCTGACCTGCCTCCTTACGCGACCCGCCGCCACCTTATTTACTAGAGTGAATATCTTTGAGCCTCGAAGGAGTCGAACCCAGGACGCCCACCATTTGCACATGGATCTTTAGTAATTGAGCTAGAAGGACTTTTGATTCATCTTTTGCATTTATAATATATAATATATAAATTATTACACATATAGCGACAAATATGATACATATAGTAACAATTTGTCGTCAGTATAGGCCTCAACAAAGGTGGGAATTTTTCCCGCCAATGGTATAGCGACTATAGCCGAAGCTGTAGCTACGACTTTTTGTGTCGCCACTCTAGGCCCGATTTTTTGTAGTGGAAGCCAAATTGGACTATATGAAGCCTGAGAACTAATACAAAATCACAACACATAGTAATCTTTCAAAACTAATAAAGAAGAGAAGCGATAGAGGAGCATAATTTGGCTCCATACAAAAATTGTAATATACTCGGGTCGAGATGAGATATGCAAGAAATACAAATGCCTAGTAGTCTTTCAAAAGTAATAAATACAAAAGTAAAAAATGAATTGCATTGTATTGCAGTAGTTGGATACTCAAATTTCGCATAAGAGGTCTCGAGTTTAAAGCATATTGATCCCTTCATTAATTTTCCTCTCATCGCCTATCTCCTCCTTGTATCCATAGTAAAAATAAATAAGTAAATAAATAATACTAAATACACCTATTTATCTTTGATACAAGGAAAGATAGGGGAGGGAAGGGATAATAGGTACGTGTGATTCGAACCCAAGGCCTTCTACTCGGAACATAAATACCTAACCACTGTGATACTTATTCGAATCACAAATACACCTATTTATCTAATTGTATTTTCTAATAAAAAAAAACTTGGATCATGCATGTACATGTCCCTTGTGCATGTTCCACGTCCACAATAGAGTACATCTGATATCAATTTATTTATTTATGGTACCTGCATCAATTTCCTGTTTGGCTAACATTAAAAAATTTGAATTATAAGTAAATCCTTAAATTTAAAATGTTGATAATTAAGGTTGATGAAGGAAAAGGAAATATTCTTTGTCGGAGCTACAATCTCTTGGGGCGATACCTTGGTTCTGAGCTATTTAATGCTGAAAGTCGAGCAGACATAGCATTAAAGGCCGAGCACATAATATATTATGGTTGTTCCTTGCACAAAGAATATTTATATTTAATTTAAATAAATTCATAAATAACGAAATAAACTTGATGGTTCTTGATATTGACTCGGAATTATCTCTATGAAATATCTACCAATAATTAATGGGACTAACTAATTTATTCTGCCCGAGAAATTTTCCAACACAAGCAAATGAGAATATCGTCATACAAAAAAATATCACTACATGACATTGCTTTGCAATTCATAGATAGCAATATAAAATCGACGGGTTCTTTACATTGACTACCAGTACTCTTTAAATATTTGATAAGTGGGAGAAAATGACCTACTTATAATAGGACTGACGTGAGCTCTAGGTTGAGACGCTCCTTTAATTATCAAATAATTCCAGGTATGACTCTGTAGATTGTATAAAACCAGTCCATTTTTTGAACCTAACAACAAATCCCCACGACCCCCATTACTAACCAAGCATAAAACACGAAGAGAATTCTGGTAAAAATTTTCTACGAATCCTTGTCTAAAAGTGTATATATTCGACCAAGACTTCTGCACTTCGTATTCTAAAAGAGATCTTCTTCTTCCTCTTCTTTTTCTTGTTTTTCCCCTGATTTCATTCTCTGGGGAGCCGTGGCTTTTGAAAATTGACGAGAAAGGATTTTCCAGATGCTACACATCAAATCAAATCAGTTGTGGCTAATGACTTTGGTTAAGAGGCTAATAAGAAATTAATTGGAAGAGTTCTGCAGAATAATAACTATTTATACAGGATCAAAGAGGAGTCCACAATGGATAAGCCACTAACACAAGAGATAAACGCTAATAATAATATACTACTAGTAGATATTTAATATAAATATAAATGATTTATAACAGATTCCCATCTACAGCTTTAGAGAAGATAAGGTAAAGAAGAAGAATACCATTTTACAATGTTTGCAAGAGAGGACATCTTTTCAATTTATAATTCTTATTAACATGAATTTGATCCTGCTTGAAATATATCTACTATCGCTGCTGTAAACGGGAAATTTACATAATAAGAATTATTGAAAAGATGTCCATGGAACAAACACACGTAACATTAACCAGAAAGTTTCTTTATTAAATCCAAACCGATAACCCAAACTCCACCCGAATAAATTAGGTTAGGTTTAGCCGCAAAAACCGAGCGGGTTGGGCCAGTTTTTACCCTGGCCCTAAGTCAATACATTCATTCAGCCATGGAACTAACTATAAATAATCTACCAGAGTCATCAGCTGCTGGCAACTGCTTTCTCGTCAATTTTCAACAGCCATGGCTCCCCGGAGAAAGGGGGAGAGAAGGAAATCAGGGGAGACTAAACAAGAAGAAGATCTCTTAGATTGTTTGCCCCGCGAAATCAAAATCCAAATATTGTCGAGGCTGCCTACAGAATCTGTAATTCAATCGAGAGTTGTTTGTCTTGTCGATCGTGGAACTCGTTGACTTCCGATCTCCATATTTCTTTGATAGGCACCTGAACTCGGCATGGTGGGATGCAAGAGTCCGGCTCTTTTTCATCTATGATTTTCCATCAGGGATTCGCTTTCTCGAACTTTGTGATGCTGCTGATGATGAGAAGGAACTTGGGATTCTTAAACTTGATCATATGCCCTTTTACCAAATTTAAAATGATTGGGTTTTCCAATGTCTTCCTCTGCCTAGCTGCTGATTATTAAGCTTATCAAATAATATCCGAAGAGTCCATTTCGGCAACCGTCAATTCTATGTTGTTATTACTCATGAATTGAATTAAATTAAATATTCTGACGTCCATTTCGGCGCAAACCTCTTCCTCACCAGCAGCGCTTACCCTTTGGCGACCTACTCTGTACTGACTTGGCTCTCTCCAAAAATATAATGTAACACTTTCCAAAAATTATTCTCGTAACATGTCCATTTTATTTCAATATATCTCAAATGGATCCAGAAAAGTTTTAACTTGTTGTTTGAGATTTGATGTCGGCGCAACACCAACCACACAAGAAAAAATTCGTTAAGCCAATATAAGCATGACCAACTCTGTAAGCTAAC
>CAVNYN010234067.1:0-12354 GCA_963692815.1 Nyctanthes arbor-tristis
TTTTTAAAAAGTAGTTGAAATTTGAGTTTTCTTATATACCCCCATTTAATGCACATAGTTATTAAAAAATAAAATTATTAAAGTGAAATAATTAATAAATGAAAGGGCATAATAGGTAAATGATGTTAAATTTTACTTTTCTACTACTATTAAATGAACTTTTCTTAATCTGTGTGCAAAGTTGACATGGACCATCTTTTTAGGTCGGAGGTAGTAATAAATAAATAAATAAATAAATAAATAGAGTTAATACCAGATAATTAGTTTATAATACCTTCATTTTCAAAAAATTCAGTAGTAAGAAGAATAATTCTTAAAAAAATACTAATTCATAAGAAATTGAACAGTAACTCACCGTCAAATTTACATCGGTAGCGGATAATAAAAAATTTTAAAAACTCATAATTATTTATAAATGCTGATAAAAAAAGAAAGAAATGAGCAAAGGAAAATAAAAAAAGGGAATATAAAAAACTAATAAACTAATATAAATTATTGAAAACTCGTGATGAATATCCAACTAAGAAAAGTTTAATTTTTAAAACTCGAAAATGAGACTTATAAGTTTTTCAATTTTTTTTTAAATTTCGTTTTAATGAAGGAGTTTCCTTTTTTGTATTATCTAGGTCAATGAGTTAACTTTGTATTGACAAAACTTGTATATTGATAAATTACACTAACTCCAGATTGTTCTATATTGGGAAGACTTTCATTAAGAAACCCGATCATGGAGATCAATAGTGGCTGAGTTATAATTTTCTTTAACAAAAAATTGGTTTTTTTTTATTTACATATCTAGAGTTTTATGCATGGCAAGTAGCAACGTAAAATTTTTGTAGACATAATTTAAAAAAGTTTATCTAATTGGAACAACAGTAAAAAATAATACTTAAAACGTAATACAGATCGGAAGAGCCTATAACAACCGCATCACGATACACAGATATATATAATCACTCCGCCTGTATAATATATAAAAGTTTTACATAAACTGTCACGATTTCAAGAAAATTTAATTCAACTTTATAATTTTCATGCAATCTACAGTGCTAAATTGACACGCCCCACTCCCAGCACATCTAACTTAATAGAAGTGTGACCTGCGTCGACAATAAATTCTAACTATAAGCTAGAATTTACCGTCAAGGCTCATGGACGTCAACCTAATTATTCTAGGAAAATTTTAACAGCATCTCCTCTAATTTATTCACAACCAAGCTGCATAACACCCAACATCAACCCAAATACACCTCACAATGTAATAATTCCCATAATCAAAAGTAACAATACCTCATATATTGAAAAATTATAGTAAACCAAGTATGACTTGCACGGGATTCCCAATGTGCACTAGTAACTAAACAATGTTAAGCCCACAAATCATAATAATAACTATCCTATAATAAATTCATTTAGCTAGTGGTGGCTCAAACTCTCGGAATAGCAGGCTTGGCCATAATGTGTTGCCCAAACTCCAATTGCTACCTGCTAAGAAATCATTTAAGAAACATGTGAGCTAAATAGCCCAGTGAGCGGAGTTTTATAAATAAACATGCTTTAGAAAAATCGAAATATAACTTTTGCAACATCTTGAATAAAATGTTCAAGCTCATTTGGAAATTTCATGACTTTAAATATGAATCTAGCATAACATCAATCTTTATGGAATTATTAATTGTTAGAAAATATCATGTACATCATTTTACTTCATAATCTTCATAAAATTCACTAGAAAACATCAAGAACATCATTCATATAATAATCATCGTGAAATCCACTGGAATACTTCATGAAAATCATTTTCATTTCATGATCATCATAAAATTTTCCCCAAAGAGTATCCAACATCACATGATTATGATATCAAGTTGTACGCGCGTAGACACCAGTTTGGGCCATAGGTACCTTATGACCCCTTCGCCCTAGGCGGCACAATAAGCAGCTTAAACCAAAGCTAGCACATAGGCCCCTTTGCCTGGGCGGCGTTCATTTGGTCAGTTTGAGCCATTTAGGCTCCTTCGCCCGCAGGCGGAATATTCATAACATTAGATACACATTTAGGGGTTTTTATGCATCATAAATTATGTTTTAAACCAAACATTTCTCTAAAATCGTAAAGCATCATTTCATATAAATATTCATCCATTGAATTTCAATAAACTATATCCTTGAAAATCCTTGAGCATGTCATTCATTAATTTCATCAACTTTTCAAATGAAAGAATAAGTTTCCAAAGAAATCCATAAAAACACTTTATCATAAACTTCATAGCATGAACTTTCAAATCATGCATCTTGAAATTGTTAGACCTTACATTCTCAATTCATAAACTTTTAAATGGAAAAAAAAGAACTTTCAAAGAATCCATAAAAGCATTTTATCATAAACTTCACAACATTATTTACATAATCGAAACATAAATTTCATTTTCAAGAAAATAAAGAAAATTCCACTCACTGGCTAAATAGCATCATTTCGTGTTTCATTTCCTTTGATCTTTATCATTTCCTGCGACAGTATATAAAATTCTATTCAACATCAGATTCCTTTCTAATGAACTTCTTCCATTTTAAATACCATACTTTTACATATTTTTAACTATAGTTTCATTTTCCATATTTTTTCCTCTTTTCACTTGTTTTTTTCTTAACTTACCTAATAGTTCAAGATTTATCAATCATCTTCATGTATTCATATATAATATCCTTGCTCAATCCTATTCATATTCTTTCTAGCCCATTTACTAGTTAAAGGCCTTCTAGTTCAAAAAACTTTATCAACATGAAATTCCCTTTTTAATTTCAAGTTCCCTATTCCCTTGAATTCTTTCAAGTTTTCTTCATTTTCCAAAAAAAAAATGTATATATATATACACATACACACACACATACATATATGTGTATATGTATAGGGCCATTCCTTTCTTGTAATTATTCCAAAATTTACTTCATCTAAACAATTATAATGGTATCACAAATTAAAGTCTTGATTGCCCACTAAAAGTAAACAAAATCACTAATCCTTAACCTTTGGTTGAATTCCTATACTTGCTATTAACATTTAGTTGTTAATTAACTTACATTTATTATTCTCAACTTCACCCAATTCCTCAATCACCATGATATTATTCTATAAGGTCATAAAACCAACTTATTGAATCAAGACTTAATTCAACTTTTCAACAAAGAATGAGTTCCCCTGTTTTGGGCAGTTTACAAATAAAGCCATTTTATACTTAAGAACGGTCTCACGTGGTTATGAAATTTTCCCATAAGGTAGAACACTTATATAAGATCCTCATATATGAAATTGAGCTCAAGAAAAACATGTTCGCACTATCAAAATATTCCACCACTTCCTAAAATTCTGTTCTCGGGTGCACACTGCCCCTTCTCACAAAACACGTCATAAAAACTCCTACCGACCTCCAAATAGCGTCATTCAAATTTTAGATGATAGATGACTCATAGATGATCATTTTCCAACTTGTATCTTGTTAAAATTCTACTTATACAATCAGTTATGGCCTCCTAAAATGGGAAGGGCAGAAACTTCATCCACAAAAATTCCAATTTTCATGTCTAAACATAATTTTACACCATTTAAACCAATAAAACTACATCATAATCAACTAATCAATTCCATAAAGAGTTTATCAATCCTAAGAGAGAATTAACCCTTAAATTTATATGAAACCAATGCTTGAAAGAGAGTAATACTTACATATCTTAATAGCTTCTTGCTTAGCTTCTTCACTTCATCCAATTTCCATCTTCAATTTCTCCCAAGAATTTAGTCTTCTTGCTTGAGCACTCACATCCAACCCTCGGTTCTGCCCTCTCTCTCTCGATTCTTCCCATTTCCTCTACAAGACAATAGATATTTTGGTCTTAGATCCACCTATTTATCCACTTAGTCATTAACTTTGTGTCTTGTTTCATTAGATCCTTAACTTCATTCCTTATTTCATTTAACTACCAACTTATGATATAACTCCACATGAATTCCCAAACTTATTTAAGCGCTTAAATGATAACCCAAAGATTAAATTAATGCATCTTAATCCAAATTTGACACTGACTTAACTATTACATCTTTGACTTTGACGAGTAAAGATTGATCCTTGAAAATAGTAAATCGGGTCGCCACATAAATAATAATAAATAATAATATATATTGTAATAATAGCAAAGTGATATTTTTTTGGGGTTTGGTTTCCATAGATTCAAGGACTCTAAGAAAGGAGAATTTGAAAATTATATAAAGATAAAATGTTGTGATTTTAAAAAGGGGAGGAATTATGGAATGAATTTTGAAAAATTATGCAATATCATGATGATGTCAACACAATTATGGGCGGAAAAATTACAATTGAGAATCTAAATCTAATTGAAAACTCTTGTATTATATATTATATGATATGATTATGAAACCTATACTTATATATTGCATTTTTGCCCTAATGATTCCTCAAGCATTGCAACCTTTACCACAATCATAAAATTCATTTCATAGCATAGATGCTTATGATTTCCCCTATTATGTTTTGCAATAATGATTCCTCTAACATTACAACATTTACCATGATACAGTCCATGAATCAAATTATTTCATAGATTGAATTTCACTTGAACATTTAAGGTCTCGATCGATACGTGTGTTCAGGTAGAAGTTTTTAGTGACTTTTCACCATTTTAATTCTGAATATGATTACATAATGTCAAAAGGTTACGTAGTGTTTGTTACTGTTTTTTGTTTACCTTTTGATACTTACTACTTATTTTTCATTGGCAATAAATTTAGATCAATATTCATCACACTCAGTGCAAAAACTTGACTTACGTTTTTGCCTTTGTAATGGTTACAAATTATTATTTAAATTAGATCACCTTATATTTTTAGACCCATTTTTTATATATTTAATTTTCCACTTTTTAACTAATAATCGTAGAAATAACAAAAATTTCACTTAGTATGGATTTAAATTATTTGTTTCTAAATCATATGATTTGATACTAGTGTAAACAAAAGTGGGAGTTTAACGTCTTCGTAAATGTCAATTATAATAATCAAATTATAACATGCAAATTTCCACATTAATTTTCTACTTTTGTCTATATCGACAATTCTTCCACAAGGATGAGACTAGGCCTTCATTCACAATTGAGAGCTCTTGCTTAATTAATGTCTATTATATATAGTTACCCTAGGTCCACTTTTGGGCTATGTCTTCAACTTTTTCGCCAAGGATGACAGTACCTTCATTTTGTTTCTTCATAAAATTTGGCAACCTTCAAGCACCACATGTTTGGCGGTGTAATAGTACTATACAATGATATGACACAATATATCAACTATTCATGATTTGAGCACATCGCCAGCTCCATAAATCACATCAGTTCTTAGAATTATATCATACCATTTGACTAGTATCATAATGTCTAGTGCTTGATCAAAATTATCATAAAATTTCAAGTTCTTGGGTTAACATAGATTGTAGCCCACTTCCAGGAGTTTTCCAATTAAGTCAGATTTGACTCCATGTATAAAGCCCGATTACCAATAGAAAACAATCACGATTGAGTCAGATTGGACTCCATGTATGGAGTTCGATTGCCAATAGAAATTAACATGTCACATCACATGTCTGATCTCACTCAATAGAAATTAACATGATCTCCAGTGATTAGAGCATGGACAGAATAAAGTCCTTTTAAGGGGAATTGGGTAAATGAGGGGCTAAATTTCACCCATCATTTACCCATTTCCATCCCCACTTTCCTTGACCTATGAATCCATATGCAAATCAATCAAATTTTGACATGTATCTAATTTAAATATTTCTTTACACATTATTTGGAATTAGATTTTTTCCCTTGGATTTTTTCCCATCAGTAATCATACTCTTACTGTGTTTGATAGATACAATTATATATGATTATCCATGTTGACACTTGAGTGAAATTCAAGCAAATATGATAATGTGTGACATCCTTCCACTACAAAAAATTTCATATTTAACAACGATACTTTGTTCTTAAAATGGCCATTTTGGTCGTTAAAAGCAGGTCGAGAGAAGTTTCTAGGCAAAAATGCTTGTCGTTAAAAGTAAGATTTCCCGTAGTGTTCATACACGTCACTTACATTATTTTGAGTAAGGAAAAATAAGAAAAAGCATAAAATAAAATGACCAAGTCAAACAAACAATTGACCAAGCCTTGCTTCAAGAATCTTGATCAGAGTCTACTGAATCTCCACTGCATGACCAAGCCATGCGGGGGTCTGCTTCCCAATCATCTAGCCAACAACCTTCTTCTACCATTTCTAATGATGATGATAAGGATATTAGTTTTACAAAAAGCATTGCAGACTTACCATCAATGAAAGAGGTATCATCAACTATATTTTAAATTAAAGTTATGTATTATTTATTGGCTTTTGTTGCTATTTATTTCTTTTTTAATATTCAGGTCTGCGGGTGTTGGTTTTATGGTCAAGTCTCTTCAATACTCTGCCTGACTAATTGGGCCCATCTAGGATGCTCTGACCGTACCTGTTTTTAAAAAGTTTTTAGAGATAATGGGGAATATATATGCAGTAAATGTGAAGAGCGCTTCCCAGAAGGTATTTGGAGGTATAACATCAAATTACTAGTCAAGAACAAGAAGAGGATTGCTGATATAATGTTGTGGGATGGAGAAGGCCAGCGTCTTATTGGAAAGGCAGTGGGAGAGTTCAGTGATCCTATTGACATAGTATGTTTTTGCTCTCTTATTTCTTCAAGATCTTGATTTATTTGTTCTGTATAGTAGTATATTCCTTCTTATCCTAGTGTTGGATTTTATATTTTATTAGGATACTTTAACTCAAAAGAGCTGTCCTATTGATATATCAAAATTGGTTGGAAGGCAAATGTTGTTTAAGATTGACCAGAAAAATTCATCTGGTGGTAGAATTGTGTATTCAATAAACAGCGTTTCAGAGAATAAGAGAAAAATTGAGAAATATTCGGCAGATGAGGGATCGGATTCAGAGGTACTGAGATGTCATTTAATCCCTTATCTTTGTCTTATCTATGTGTTTTGTTCATCCTACCTAACTTAAATGAGTATTAAATTATTTTCAAAGGGATACAATTCGAACTCCGATCTCGAACTCATGTTTGAACAGACCACCGCAGTTGAGTCCAATATGGTATATTTGACATTGATTGAATATTATTTGCCTTAGTCCATACTTATTTTGTATATTTTTTATAATCAGATTTAGTGACAGGGTACCTCTATTATTTTCTTTTCGTTTTTTTTTCCATGATTAGCCTTCTGATTCTTCCCCAATGATGATGTTATAACTCCTGCCGCTACTCCATCAAAGCAACCTGTAGAAGACGACATGTTCAGCCCTGGTCAAATCACGTCAACACAGACATCTACAAACAAAAAACTCAAAGGTGTTAAGATTGAAAAGCCTTGATTGTAGATGATTTCTCAAGGCTTATTCTGGATATTTTATAGATCGGAAGAGCGTCTTCAAAAACAGCTTGCAATTATACATTTAAGATACATTGGTTTTGCATTTAGTTTTCTACCATGGTTGATTACAACACTGTTAGTTTGATTTTGGTAGCATTTTTTGCTATCATTCGAATTTTTTTTACAATTGTTGATGATGACACTTTTCGTTATATTTTGGTAATAGGATTTGTTTTCATGGGAATTTAATTTTTTGACATGGCAATTTATATATTTATTTTTTTCCTGTGGATCGTTATTTGTTTAGTTTATAATTCTGAACTTCAATTGCCAGTGTTGCTCTTTGAATCATCTTATATAATATGAAGGTGGGTGTTGGTCTTTCATATGAGTTAGGTTGCTGATTGTTTGCTACATATTTATTACCATTGTGATTGAATTGTTTGCAATATATTGCTTATTATTGTGACTGAGTTTTTTTCCAATGTTTGTGAACTATTAAATGGTATAATTGTTTTTAGTAGAAACCATTGAAGGTTCCAGGTTTTTGTTATGAAATATGCGAAATAAGGATTGGACTTCTAACTAGTGCATCAGGCGATTTTGATGAGAATCAATCTTTTGTTTCCACATGTGATTGTTGTCTGTCTAATGGTATATCTGTAGCATCATCAAGTATCAACTTTTTTGAGCCGACGGTGGACCACACAGCGTCTGCCACAGATTTGCAGACGCATATGTTACTCAGAATTTGTGTCATCCTTTCGGAGATCTGCTGCCATTTTGACCATATCTATTGTCTTGATCAAATAATGGTTGTATTATTATTGGCCACATTGAATAGAATTATAGACCAATACTTGAAGAATGAGGCAATGAGCCAAAAATATATAAATGGGGCCAAAACATGAATTTGTAAGTAGATGACATTCATTAAAATTGAAAAGTACAATAGATAAACAGCCTCAAATGTGAAACAACTTAAACATTTATGTTTAAACACTTCCCTGCCAGTTCTTCACTCCATGGAACTGAAATCACTAAGGTTCTCTTAAAATAAAGAGTCCAGGTCCATCTAGGTAATCTGACGCTGCCAGTTGTAGTAATAGCTCTAGCTCCAGCAAGGAGATGAAACTTGGAGTATACATATTAAATTTAGAGCAGATATTGATCCCATGGACACCGAATACACTTATATTTTTCCCTTTTAGGATCATAATAATATGCAAGCCAGTTTTGATCAGAGTGGATTATACAAAAATGCATAGCATTTAGAGCAACTTATAGAATAGAAATGCGGTGGCATTATTGGTGAAAAACCAATGGAGATCAGCTTTGACCAAGAGATCTTCCAGAATTCTTCATTATCAATGTCAACTTGATCATAATCACCCCAAACAACCATCAAACATAGACAATCTCCAATTATGCCAGTACACATGCCCATTAAGCGATTATTACTTGGAGGTTCTAAAGTGATCATCTAAAGCACTCATTGTTAAACTCAAATGAGACTATGAGATCAAAATTCATGTTTGCTCGGTCAACAATCCAATAACGAATGCCTTAATATTGTAATCATTTTCTATATATGCTAATCATTTTAATTTTTGATACATGGATTAATATTATATATGCTTCTTGGTATGGTTAGTATTCTCTTCCCTTTGTAATTTATTATGTGTTGCCGAATTCACGTACATCGTAGTAATTTACCCAAACCGTTGAAAATATTCATTGAATTTGCTACCGAATTTGCGGATGAACCCTATTTTCTCTAATAAAAAATAAATGACTTTGACTTTAATCATTCATGTTGATTGCAACCGTAGCATTGGTTACCATTTACGTTGAAAATACTCAATGGATTTACTGCCCGAATTAATCGATGAAGCCTATTGTCTCTAAGGAAGAATATATGCTTTTGAATTCAATCATCGATGTTGATGGCAATTCATAGCATTGGTGTACATTTTACGTTGAAAATATTCAAGGGATTTGATTGTTGACTTCATTTAACCTGGAAATATTGAATCAATCATTAATTTTGTTGGAAAGTGACTAAGTTCAGAAGTTATTTGCTTGAACTCAGAAAAATGGTTTACATCTTCTACTCTATTTGTCTACCTAATTAACAAATAACATATACCTGATTAAATATTGTTTTTGCAGAAGTTTAGAAGTTATTTCACTGATTTAAACCTTTGTAGTGGAATTTGTAGTAGTTACTTAAATGTCTCTCAAAGTTCAATGTAGTTACCGTGCTTAGATTAAATATTAATGGCATAAGCTCATGATAATTGATAAATTATCTATTGTCATAATTTTTCAACTTTTGCACTTTTGTATAAATAAATTTTGTTTCAAGTTATATTGATAATCATTTTGACATATGGTGATATTGTTTTTTTTTTAAATATTAAAATAGATATAGTTTCTGCAACGGTAAAACGAGGAAATTGACAAAATCAACTACAATTTCTAGTGGAAGAGGAAGACCCCGAGATGAGAACATAAATCAGTTGGATACTAGTTCTATTATTGATTCTAATGCGAAGAAGTCTAGGCTTGATAGCACCTCAAATGATTCTATCAAAATTTCTATTGGTGGTTTACATGAAGCTCGGTCATCTATTCGCTTAAGGACCCCCTATGAGTGATGTCATTAATGGTAATGTTATATTTTAATGATTCGTTGATATTACCATTTTAATCGTTGAATTGTTATTGATCTTCATCTATCTTCATATAGTTCTTGATACGCGAAATTCAGTTACAAAAGAACTGGTTGATATACCACTTCATAGCAGGAACCTTGGTGTTCGGCATAATACATGTTCCAAAAAGAGGACAGCTCGTAATGTTCAGACAAGTATTGGGAATAGTGGCCTAGATATTCCTGGACCAAGCAATCTATCTTTAGTTGATGCAAATATGGTTGACTACCGCCAGTGTGAGTTTGCTATTAATTGATATAAAAATGACAGTAAATATTCTTTCGTAAATTATTGTCCTTAACGCGTTTTAATATTTTTACCATCATTTGTTTCTTAATTTTCAGTTGATAAGTTTGAAAACTTCTTTGATGATGCATCTAGCGATGACGCTGACAATGCTATATATGATGGTATGTAAATACGATGTGCCACTATTTTTTTCTCCTTTTTTTGTTTTTATTTAATTGATTTTTATTGATTTTTGTCCTATTCACTAACTGACCTTATCTTGAACTTTACTCAACAGAGGATGATGCTGAATATGAATGTTGTGTAGTTCCAGGTACTAATTTGTCATGGACTTTTGATACCTACACATGTCAATTTGTATCAATTAGCTTGGAATCTATATTGAACTCTTACCTCCTTTTATTAAATTCTAAGAACATGGTAGGTTTAAATATTAAAATAGCAACTATATTAATCTATTATTTAGTTCATTGATTCGGCTTATACATAAATAAATGAAATGACTGTTTTCTAAATATAATAAAATAAATGACGTGCCTTGATATTTAGATGGCTGCACTATACGATCGTTAAATGGCGAAATAGTTATGAATGGTTAATTTTTCACTTTTCGATGATCATTAGTATTTTATTTTAGAGTATGATGATCTTGGGGACCCTATTCACCAGTGTGAATACTGCGGTGCTATATTTTGGTATGCTGAGAGGATACGAAAATATGTTAACACCAAGCATCCAAAATTCTCCTTATGTTGCAATCAAGGAAATGTTGTGCTTCCCCATATGAAAGAACCTCCTAAGGTTCTCAATGATTTGATATTTGGATTGGATGAAAGGAGCAAACATTTTTTTGAAAACATTAGATCACATAACTCGATGTTTCATTCACTTCAATGGGTGGAAAAATAGATAAAGAGATAAATACTGGAAGAGCACCACCGATATTTAGGTTAAACGGGCAAAACTACCATAGGATTGGTAGCCTATTCCATGTTGATGGTAAGGCACCTAAATTTTTATAGATGTACTTATCAGACCCTGATGAGGAGATTGCAGCCAGAATTGCATCTGTCAGGTTTGTTACTTAAATATATAATTTCTTTGTCTCAAATCAAATTTATATTTTAATTCATACATCTCAACAATTTTAGTATAATTACTACTGAAATCATGTGGCCCCATGTAACAGGTCTACTACTGAGAATAATATGTATGATATGATTGTTTCTGATCTAAAGCATATGCTTGATACATATAATGTTCATGCTCAGTCATTTAGAATGGCCAGAGACAGATTCAATGAATCTAATACTGCTACTATTAAGTTGAAGCTCATTGGAAAGAGGAAATCAGATGGAAGAACTTATAACACTCTCCAACAAAAAGAAGTTGCAGCACTGATTGAGGATGACTTTAGTGTGAATAAAAAAAAGTGAGATGTTGTTGTTCAAACAAAGTGTGGAGTTTTTCAATTCATGTCTGAATTGAATCCATCTTTTCTTGGCTTGCAATACCCATTTTTGTTCCCATATGGACAGGATGGATATAGGGAAGATGTGCATCTGACACAAGCAACACAAACATCTTCTAGAAGTAGAAAGAAAGTGACCATGAAAGAGTTCTTTGCTTACAGGTTGCAAGAAAGAAACAAAGAGTCTCCATATATATTAAGAGCAAAAAGATTATTTCAACAATTTTTGGTCAACGGTTATACAATGATTGAATCATCGCTATTGGCCTTTATTAGATCTCATCAGCGGGAGCTGGGGAGTGAGTTGTATAGTGGTTTAGCTGATGCGGTTAGCCGTGGTGAGACAGACCCAGCCAAGTTAGGGTAGCTCATTGTGTTGACTGATTCATTCACTGGTAGTGCCCGCCATATGCTTCAGAATTACCAAGATGCAATGGCTATTTG
>CAVNYN010234071.1:0-29690 GCA_963692815.1 Nyctanthes arbor-tristis
GACGCTCTTCCGATCTCTCATCACATCACTTTGGGTGATGGCCACAATGGATGTGTGAAAAGTAATGGGTACAAAAATTACGTACAACTAGCATCATTACCATTATTAACCTATCGTAGAGAGGTTTTTCTTGTTCACTCGGCCCTGCTTCCTTTCAATTAAGATCGGAAGAGCACATCAATTCAATGCGGAGAAGTAGCGGTATACTAATTATTAACTCATTTATTATTTATTATTACCTCTGTCTCAAAAGTTGGTCTTTTTTTACATAGATAAAGAAAAGTTCATTTGATAGTATTAGAAAAGTATTTAATAATTCTATTTTTTTTGATAACTATATACATTAATATTTCAATTATTTTTTAATTTAAAAAAAAAACTAAACCATATTTTTAGACAGATGAAATAGAAAACTTGGATGATTTTTTTGGAATGGAGTTAGTATTTTTTAGGGAAATTTTTGCATTTCGTCCCCAACCTTTGCTAATTTTAACAATTTCGTCCCAAACCTTTTTTGAAGCATATAGGTCCCTAACTTTTCAAAAATAAACACAAAAGGTCCTAACAAACAATTTTTATCCATTTTCATATTTATAAAATGACCATTTTACCCTTGTATGAAATAAAAGAAAATTAATACAAAATATGTTTGGTTTGTCTGATTAGTCATTCTTGACTTTCATTTAGTATAATCACCATTTTCTTTACTATTTTTTTGGAGTGAAGCACGATAAGGCCTCTACTTAAATTATCTTTAACAATAATAAAAAGAGATTTATCTCTCATTTTTTGCTTTATAAGAATGAAAAATTTAGAATGTATATTTACAAATACTTTTTCTCATTCACCCACTTAAGACTGTAACATTAGTTTCTTACACATTAGTTTTTTACACGCGGAGCGCTTCTTTGCGCTACACGTATGAGTCTGGTGCGTACTCTAACCAGAGAGTGAAACTGTACTTAACACAAGCTATATATATATTAATTAGTATATTATCTTTTCCATTTACTTCCCTACTACCACCACTACTCTTATAATTACTTTAGTCAATGAAATCTTTGAAATTTAAACTTAAATAAGCAATGATAATTGAGGTATAATTGATATTCAAGTTATAAAAATTAGAACGCTAAAAAAGTATGAATTTCTTTGTGAAAAATTGAAGATTTAAATTATTAGTAAATTTAAAAAGGGATGACCCATTTTGCTTCCGCAACAAACCCTTCTTGTTCTAAATTTTTTCATTCTCATATAGCACAAAATGAGAGAAATCTTTTTTAATTATTGTTAAAGATAATTTAATTGAGGCCTTATCCTACTCCACTCTTAAAAAAATAGTAAAGGAAATGATGGTTGTACTGAGTGGAAGTCAGGAATAACTCATCAGAGAAATCAAACATATTTTCTTTTATTTCATACAAGGGTAAAATGATCATTTTATAAATATAAAAATGGATAAAAATTGTTTGTAGGGACCTTTTGTGTTTATTTTTAAAAGATTGGGGACCTATATGCTTCAAAAAAAGGTTGGAGATGAAATTGTTACTTTTGACAAAGGTTGGGGACTTATATGCTTCAAAAAAAGTTGGGGATGAAGTTGTTAAAACTGGCAAAGGTTGGGGATGAAATGCAAAAATTTCTCCATTTTTTATACGGTAAAATCCCCGGGAGGGTTTTTAGGGGGAACATTAGAACTTTGAAGAAGAAAACACAGACGAAATGGAGAAAGGAGACCTGTGGGATGATTCTGCACTCATCACCGCCTTTGACGACGCAATTTCCACATTCAAGGTTTCCCCTTTTCCCTCTTCTCCTTTTTCTTCCTCCGTGCACACACATGTGTGCCCGGAATTGAATCCAAATGCATATCTGGTAATGTTAGTGCTATTTTGCAGACGATGCATGGCATAAGAGGCCGTGGTGGGTCAGCTGAGGTTGCAAAGTTCAATACCAGTGAGGCGGGAACTCATGAAGTTGGTAGTAAGAGCAGTGAAGTCGGCTCAAATGTTGGGTAATTTTTTTGGGTTCTTCAAACTTGAAAATATGAAATTTACTCCCTCCATCCATCCCACAAAGATATCCCCCTCCAATTTTTCACATATATTAAGAAAACATAATTAATATTGTTGGAAATGTACAATTTAATAATATATTTCTTAATATGTCATTTGGTTTATTTAATATTTCACTCTAAATCTTCTTTATTGTTGATTACCATGCCTAATAAATAGGGGTATTTTAGAAAACTAAAAAGTTAAATAAGAAAAGGGGAATTTTAGATAACTAAAAAGTTAAATAAGAAAAGGGGAATATAATTTGGGAGGGATAAAGTAGGAATAGGGGAATATCGGGAGTATAATTTATGTGCAAGGGGCAATGTTACAAGATATTATAACAAAATTTTAGTTCAGATTAATTAGTGCAAAGAATAAAATGATAAAGTCAGGTTTGGGAGTCTTGTTTTGTGTTGAGAGGCACATCCTTGATGTTTTTCTTAGTAGGAATTATGTTGCAAATTATATAAGCAATCAATATTTGAGTGCTAAAATTTAAATGCAGATATTCTGCTCATCCAAGTAACATAATTTCATTTTTATTCAAATTTGAAGTCCCAACTCTCTATGCAAATAAGACTGATTGTTTATGGCAAAGTAAACCCCAAATTTTGTACGAATTGTTCTGTGAAAATATTCAGCCCGGGAACAAGCTTTCCCCGTTTCATACCTTCATCAGATAGCAAGCTCGAGAAATCTTGGCATTCCCTCCATGTCGACTAAGATGATTTGATTAAGTGACTAAGAATTTTATTGAAATGCCAGAATATCTTTATGTATTGACTTTCCTACCGCTAGCCTTTTATACTGCCTAAGATATTATCTTAGACAAGTTGGACCAAGCTTGTAACTACTTTTTCTCTTTATCTTTTCGACTAAAACTTCTTCTCTCACCCTGCATGTTGAGCAGTTGATCTGGAACTGTAATTTGCTCACTATAGACTATAGACTCAATCTTCCTAAGGCCCTCAGAGCAGGCCTCTTGGCTTGACTTTAAAATGATATAGATATCTGGGGACTTTGGATTCATTGCGAGTGTGGTTTGATTAAAGTGGGGTAATGCCTTTTTAATCCATATCAGGAACAAGCAGAGGAGAGTTTTCTTTTGCAAAAAGGTGCTTCAGATTGAAGCTGCAATACAGCACCAATAGAGTGTCAGGAACTGGCTGTTTATACAGAGTATGAACCAAGGTTTAACTAAGAAAAAGAATATGCAAAACCAAAGTTTAACTAAGAAAAAAGTATGCACACTATTGACTGCCATTCTATTTTTTCAAATAAGCCCTGAAATGGATGTATTTTCTTTCCGTTCCAAGAAGCTAAGAGGCAAAGAGATACACCGTTCACTTCTTTGCGGTTTAGAGAGTTTAAAAAAAAATAAAAAATAAAAAAATGGAAGGATATTTGAAGATGTTGCAGATTTAAATTCAAAGTCAAACGGGATTTCGTTGGAAACTTGTGTTTTTTAGGATCCTACCAAATATTGTCTCTTTTGGATCTTTTGAAAGTTCTTCCAGATTCTTATACCGGCGTATTATCCCCGTGCATACACCGCCCTTCGTATTTTCTACGTTTGTTTTCATTCCCATATTAACGGTCAATTCAATAAAATCTCTTTCACTGATCTTATGTTATTTCATTTGCAAAATGAAAGCAACAAAAAAACTGGCAGTAGCAAGAGAAGAAGTATTAATAATTTAAAATATTTACTTGTATGGATTATTAGATGCTAATTTGATAGCTAAGTGAATTTTAGCTTTTGACGTTCCACATGCTAGTTTTTGACTTAATTTTGCATTGGCTTAGGCATGTGGAGGCCAATTACAACAAGAATACCGCATCAAATGATACTGCAGAAATTGGAAAGACTGGCAATCCTTTACTGGTGGAGGAAAATCCGTCTGGGAAGTCACTCTTTCCTGAAAAAAATATAGTTTCATCCACCATGCAAAATGGCAACCTTTCATCCGTCAAAGAAAGTCCTAAAGTGCAGACATGTTCTCCAAAGAAACATATAGGTGCATCCAACGTGCAAAATGTTCAAGCTGGTGACACATGGTACTCACAAAGTCCAGAAGAGTATAACCAGTTAATGAACAAATATTATGAGCTTGAGAGTCAGAGGCAGAATATTCTGCAGCAACTTAACCAATTCAGCAGTTGGAGCTATCAGTGTCCTGTATCTAATACATTCACTTCTGAATACAATCAAGCTTCAGTTCCCCAATCTTCTTACCAAACAGTTACCTGTTACTGTCCTTATGGCTGTCAGAGTTCGGTGACTTGCTGCTCTTCATTACCATCGCATTGTTCAGATTCTGCTTGTGCTGATAAAATTCATGATGCTTCTAGAGGTGGTTCTAATGAGAACTCAGCATCCCAGGAAGATCACAAAATTCTTAAGACAGCAGTGGTTTCTGCGGAAAGAGCACTTTCTTCTCTTACAAAGGAAACTTGCCAGGATGCTAATGCATCTGCAAAAGGAGGTAACATGACTTTCCTGCTCTATATGTCAGCCAGCCATTCATTCTCATTATTTGGTTTTGCCATAAGGAACGCTTAACATCTCTATATAGCAGTATTATGACAAAATTCTTTGACGTTCCTGACTGCCTAACATATTTCAATAAGTTTTTAGAATGTTGTCCTCGTCCAGTACCCAGGGGGCCGGGGGGGTCAGAAATAAAGTTCCTGGTTTTTGACCCATAATTACCCCTTATGGGTTCCATTAGGAGTTGTTCTCAATAAAGTATAAGTTAAAAGGCAGCGATTAGGGTCCTCTGTAAGTATCAAAGTTATATTTTGCCGCTACTCTAATAAAACTCTTCATTTCTTATGTTGAGTGACAACAGACCATACTATTAATGTCTCTGTATCTCTCTCTCTTCCTAACCTGGCAGCTATCTTTTTCACCCTCTCACTTTTTGATATGACAACTACTCTTGAGGCACAGTTGAAGGAAATTGGTTGGTCAGGATGGAGATTGGGAAATCATTTTTCTCAGGAGCTTAAAAGATGCATGTAAGTTCCATCTATGAAAATAGCAAAAACTTGAAAACCTTTTGAAAATGTTGTTGAGCATATATTAGAAAGAAAAGAATGGATGATATCAATTCCGTGCAAATGGTAATAATAAAAGGGGTTTGATCTCTGCCATTATTCAGGATCAAGGGGAGGTTAGACTGTGTATCGCTTTTTCACTCATGAAAAAAAGTGGCTCTTTCTTTTACTTAGTATCTTTACATTTCACTGGGGCAAGCTCTTTTTGCTTTTGGTGGTCTATTGTGGTAGATGGCCTCTTTAAAATCACAAGTAAAATGTTCTGGTTCTTAGTCGTAAGACTTTCACGGTGACACCTCCTAATGATATAAGCTCAGGTATTATATTAAGTGCTTTTGGTGGCATATTGAACTTTCTCATTTCTCACCAATGGTTTGTAAAATCAAATAATAGGTTATGGTGACTAACTACTCAGATTTCAAACGTCTGAACAGCATAACTTCAACTCCTCTGATTGCCGTTTAAAAGTACAGGTAAACCATACACATGTCGAAGGAAAAGAGACAACAATTTGTGACTGGAGTATGATTTATCGTAGCCTTGTCACTTTTATAGATTCCAGTCCAACTTACCAGACTTTAGAAACCATGCATCCTTCAGAAGGATAATAATTTGCAAGAGATAGTATGAGTAAGAGCTTGTTCCTTGTAGCTTCTTTTATTTGGAAGGAGATTTTTTTCCTCAATGCCATGGGTCCCCAACCTTTCATAAATTTACACAACTTCTTTCCACCCTACCTACCTAGTCACCCACCTACATCACAACTCAACGTAAATGACGAATTCCGGTAGCAAAAGAGGAGACTCACATTTTGCAGGTGTTTGTCATTTTTGGTCAAATTGGGGATATGGGTACAATGGGTAGCTAGCTAGGTAGGTGGGAAAAATTTTATTTTCCTTTTTTATTATTTTTACTATTTTTAATTTTTTTTTTCTTATTTAAAAATCAAGGGTAAATGTCATAAGGGACCTTATGAGTGAAACTGTGAAAGTTTAGGGACCTGCGACATTGAAAAAAAGGTTGAGGACCTAGCCGATAGAAGCTGTAAAGGTTAGAGACCATATGTGAAATTAACCCCTATTATTATTATTATGATCATCATCATCATTATTATTATTTGACAAAAGAATTTATGAAAGGTCTCCAGATTTGCCAAAGAATGCAAAATCAAGGTTGTTCAAGTGGATGGTTTCCGAAGACATGCATTGGTCAAACATGATGACATGAATGAAGTCAAGGACAAGTTCAGTGCAGATAGCCATTTTTATTATTGACGCAAACCTACTCTTTATAAACTATGATGATATCCAGCGCATATTTTGCTCGCTGAATGCCATATTTCTGGTAGAGATGCATAATGGATGGCTCTGATGCTACTAGTGTTGGATCATGAGCTTCCTGTTTACAAGATGAACCTTCTATATATCTCATTTTGATTCCTATAGAATTTTAAAAAATTTTGATCGAAAATAACAAATTTGTTAGCTCTAAAACTTAATATGTAGTTCCACACAAGGGGGGGGAATGGAAAACAAACATATGTTTTGATTTCATTCACTGAGACTCTGAGCTGCACAAATGTGCCGCAGAATATTAGGGATTCTGTAAATGATTGAATCTTTTGACTATGTCTTGGCAGGAAAGGAGAAATATTTGGGTCCAGAATTTAGTCATTTGATAGAAAGTACCGAGTCTGGAACAGATCTTGCTGTGGTTTTGAATGCATGGTATTCGGCGGGTTTTTACACTGGAAAGTAAGTATTATTGATCCTTTTACTTGCTTCTGCTCCCATAGGAAACTAGAAAATTATTATGAGTGAACTTTTAATATCATTACATAGCATTCAAATGGATAATAAATCATATGGCAGTTGAAAAAACGAGCACTTTACTTGTTACTAGATACTCTTTTTTGTATTTATTACTAGACAATATTAGTTAAATTATAGGATCGTAGCTTTTAGGATCCCATTCTATTAGGATCCACCCTTGGATTCATTAACACGTATAAGACATTGCATTCGCCAATGTGTTTTTCCAAAGTGCAAAACAACAGTTGAATTAAAGGTTGTTTAATTTTTTTTTTTTTTTTTTTTATGACATAACATCTTTTTAATCTTACAACAATATAAAGTAAAAACTGTGTAGCTTGTTTCACAAAATTCTATTCCTCATCAAGCTGTCTCTTTAACATGGTATTCACCATCAACTGTAAAATAGATTGTCTCAAATTTTGATTCATCTAGAGACAAATTGGCAACGTTAAGTTGGGTTATTGAGATTCCTGTTGAAACAACTATCACTTGGGTGTTTTGACGTTTATTTAGATGTGAAATTTAATGAGTTTCTGGGTGACCATTTAGCTATACCATGGTGAAACTTGTGTAAATATACTGCTGACTTTTCCTTTCATTTGGTGTATTTCTTCACTGTAATTCGACTTCGACGTTGCAATGCCATATTCAACTATTATTTCATTGTTAGAATATATATTCTAATTTGGTTTGTGATCCAGATATATTTCGGAGAAGTCGTTGGAGAAGAAAAGAAGTGGCTAAGGCTCTTTCAATGTGAAGCAGCTGCTTAAGGGGCTGGCCTTGGTTTCTGCCAAGAGAGAATCCTTTTTTTTGAATATGTACAATGGAGAGCTCGTTATAGCACATCTTTTGGCATGGTATGATTGTGATATTAGGAAAACAACCAAATTATTGATCATTTACAATGAAAAGCTGATTTATGACTTGTCAAGGAACCATATTTTTTAGAATCATTACTTGGATATATCTCCAACCAACGAGGAACTCAATTGAGTAAGATTTTCCATTTCTTGAAGTGGACGATCGATATAAGCAGATTTTAATGCATTTGTGCTATGCGTGGAAATATTGGAAGAGTTCATGAAGTAGATTTTAATGCACTTGTGCCAACTTAATCAGTGGTTGGTTCAACATGAAGGTTTCAGAATGAGCTGAGGGAAACGTGAGTTCCTAGAATAAAAAATCGCTGTTGAAGTTGTCGAGTTGTTTTTAATTTATTTTTTTTAAACATAAGAAAAAAAAAATCTGTTAAACTTATATTGCAAGAACACATCTTTAAAATAAATATAGTGTAAATAAAACTTAAATTTACATTTTTCTAAACATCAAAACCGGTTTTACTTATTTCCCACAGAAATTAAATTTACATTTTTCTAACCATCAAAACCGCTTTTACTTATGTACCTGCATGAATTTGTAGGTGAGGCTCATATATCTTTCTACATGTACTTATTATTTTATTATTATAATCAATAAAATTATGCCTTAAGCTTGGATTTTCAAGTTGAGAAAAACAGAAGTGGGAAAAGGGAAACCTTTTTACTTACATACTGTAGAAAGACATTTTTTCTTTTCAACGGGTAAAAATCACATTTTTGAAAATAAGAAAAAAAGTTGCAAATAATAAACCTCTAAAGCACAATGCGATTTTGTCAAAAATACAAAATACACAGAACATGAAAAACTCGATGAGTTTTGCTTGAATTTTTCAGACAATTTGAGAACAGAAGGATAATAATACTAAAAGTGAATCTAGATAGGGAGATAAAAACTGAACCAGGAGCATAACATGTCCTTAATTTATTCCGCACTTCTTAACATTTTAATAGAATGAAAATGGAAAGCTCTAATGTTCCCCGAGCTCATTTTGCAATATGTTTCACGTCATGCAAAAATGTAAATCTCAAGCACGAAAATCTGGAGACCTCTAGCTTTGATATCATAAAATTACAGAAAAGAATTGTTTATAATTTCGGCTTTCTCCTCAAGGATTTCTGTGATTCTTCTAACTAGCAAACTGGGGGGAGTTTACAGTAGTGCCTGATTCCATAGAAATACAGTATTTGAGGGAACTCAAATTGGCATATGAAAAGTGCTTCAAACCTTTAGTGCGGCAGCTGCTTCCCTTATTTGATCAATTGTGAAAATGCCAAAGTAATCGTCATTTCTGATAGCATTTACCACAGCTAATGCAACATCGTCAACGCTAACTGGTGGAGCTAAAAATAAGTCAGAGGCAGGAAGAGAGTTCAAAGGTTTA
The DNA here is from genome assembly GCA_963692815.1 of Nyctanthes arbor-tristis. Classification (NCBI taxonomy): domain Eukaryota; kingdom Viridiplantae; phylum Streptophyta; class Magnoliopsida; order Lamiales; family Oleaceae; genus Nyctanthes; species Nyctanthes arbor-tristis. The sequence goes on from CAVNYN010234071.1 coordinate 9,195, forward strand.
GTAAAGTTTTCTGTGGCAAGCAGAATCTTCTCAGCCGGCTCTGCTATTAAATCGAGAGGGAGCTCAAATCCATCTACCTTCCTCTTCCCGTATATGAACCCTGGTCTGAAGACGACTCCTGTTGATGTTGAAACATGAAAGCTATGAACATCACAGCACTCTACGAACTAAAGGATCCTATTCCACAATATTTGATTTTTTGAATCCAGCTACTTGAGAATATTGTCAAAGTTGATTGGAGCAAGAAAATAGTGAGTTTCCAACCAAAAAAAAAAAAAATAGTGACAATCCAACTGTTAATGTTCACATTAGTGACATAAGAGTTCAGGCTTGAGATCAATGAGAAAGCTGGGAGACTACTGGATGTTGGATGCAAAGGGTGTTTAGTCAGTGCCACGGCACAGGAACATATAGAAATTGAACTCAAGTTGACAACCAAAATGCTCTAGGTTTACATAATCTTCTAGACGTACCTCCACAGCATATACGAGTACAATCAGATTAGGAACCTTGCATATTTTAAAGTAAAAAATAACTTTATGCAGAATTGCAAAATGAAAATTATGGAGAGAAGAGTATTATTCTCGAGATATTTTTCCAAGGGCATGATTAGCTTGGTCTTGCCAACCCATGCTGATACTTGCATACGTAACCTCTATGTTAGCAAAATTATTGATGTGAAGTGTAAATATTGATAATCAGGACTGGATGATACCCATGCACGCCTACCACGTACGAGTCGACAACATCAACATACGGGTTTCTGGACTAATGATCTAGGGAACTAATACAAGTTGTTCGATTGCTTTCATCTATCAGAATCTAAGGTAATTAACTAGTATTTAAGGTATTAGAATCTTTCCACCAGTGCTAGTGCCACGTTCATATCAATAATATTTCCAGGATTATCAAGTTACATCTATGAGGCACATGCATGTGAACCACTACATACGCAGGCGTGACATGTAGGAGTGTACTTTGACTCGGATTATATTTTGAAATAATTTGCCTGAGTTGTGCACTTTTTATTTTGAGAAGTTGTGGCAATGTCTGTTATCTTTATTACATTTGTGCTGATGTACTTAGGCAATTGATGATTCATAAATTGTTTTCGATGCTTGTTCCAACTGGCATGGAAGTGTGTTACAATCATGTTTTCTATTTTCATTTAATTAGAATAATAATTATAATCTAAATATTTAGAAAGAGTCAATTATTGTTAGTAATTAGAATAACGTTCCATGTTGTTAGATATTTATCCTGGATAATGGGTTAGTGGCTCTCTTAGTGGAATAGTTAGTGGATACTGTACTTCCATCTCTATTTAAGAGATCAAACTAATGAAAATGTATGGAATGAATTATTTTACAAACTAGTGTTAGTCTTAGGAGTTTTGTTGGTTTCTTCCCAAAAATCAATATCTCCCATCGGGTTTCCTCGAATTAACCCAACATATTCATAAATTTATCTATTTTCCTTTATGAACAATTGTATTTGTATCATTTGGTATCATAGCCAAGAAAAAGCTACGCTAATCCTAGCAATGAAGCAACAATTCAAGTACAATGATTATTCTTTCGAAGAAAGGAGGGCAGGTTTTTTCATGTCAATATCTGCTCCATTCAAAGATGCTGGTTACTCATTTGAAGAAAGGCGGGCTGGGTTTATCTTGTCAATAACCTAAACATGTGAAGATGAAAACCAATCTTTTTTTTTTTTTTTTATTTATTAATAAAGATGAAAACTAATCTTATGAAGAGAAGAGGTTGTTGCAAATTATTTCCAGCACACCGAATGAATTCTTGAAGATGATTGATGAAAAATTGCAGCCTAGAGAGGGAGTTCCCTTATGGTTGCTGAAGAAAAAGATATTGGGATACATAGTGTAGCAGATTATTCAGTCTCAATTGCACTTGTAGAATATGATTCCTCCATATGCATTTCCCAATGGTCTCACAAAGGTTTAGATTATCTTAAGTCTAAACCACCAGCAATTCACTTGTTCAAGAAATGGTGGCAGCCAGGATATACTTGGGAAGGAAGAATGGGACGTAAAGCATAGGATTATACCTATGGAGAATTTATAACAAGAGTCTGACATTTTTTTCACATTTAATTATGAATCTGAAACGCCGAAGAAAATGAATAGTTTTGGACACGTCCACCCTTGAGGACAAGGGTGATTTTGAACGGGGAATGTAATGTTATATGTTTTTTTCACATTTAATTATAAATCGGAAACGTCGAAGAAAATGAATAGTTTTGGACACGTCCACCCTTGAGGACAAGGGTGATTTTGAAGGGGGGATGGCATGTTACGATCATGTTTTCTATTTTCATTTAATTAGAATAATATTAATTATTATTATAATATAATTATTCAGAAAGAGTCAATTGTTGTTAGTAGTTAGGACAATGCTGTTAGATATTTATTCTGGATAATGGGTTAGTGGGTCACTTAGTGGAATAGTTAGTGGATATTGTACTTTCATCTCTATTTAAAGAGATGAAACTAATGAAAATGTATGGAATGAATTATTTTGCAAACTAGTGTTTGTCTTGGGAGTTTTGTTGGTTTCTTTCGAAAAATCAATATCTTGGGAGAGTTGGGTTTTGCTGAATTAACCCTACATATTCTTAACTTTATCTATTTTCTTTTCCGTTCATATCAAAGTGACTAGTAGTACTTGCTCTTGTTTGTTAACAAGAAAATTTTGTACGATAATTTCCTGTCTCCTACCTCTTCCTCCCAGCTCTAAATAATTACGTAATAAGCGCTTATTTCTCTTTCTGAACTTAAGATACTTGCTCCCCTCTACCAATGCACTAACTCTCTTTTCAACTTTTACTTGCTCCCCTCTACCAATGTGCTAACCCCAAAACAATCAACTACAATTATAACAAACTATTTCATGTAGCTAATATAATTTACCTTCAAGCATGTTAGCTGGGTAACTAAGCTTCAACAGATTTATGTAAAGTTGGCAAACTCCAGACAAATAACAAGGTACCTGACATCGGATATTTGGAGAGAACCTCAGATTCCGCTTTTCTCTTTCCATTGAAATAACTCGCTATCCAACCCGATGCAAGTAGAAAAGATGGTATGTTATAATCATGCACTGATATCAATATAAATTTTGGAATGCCTGCCGAGAAATGAGAGGAAAACATAGATACACGTCACAACAATGACAGAATCACATTGCATCAAGAAAACTAGAAATATTAACACCAAAAAGAAATGGATAAATCTTCACTGGGGATGCAACGTACCAGAAAACAATTTGTGCTAAATAAGAACTCCAAAGTATAAAAAACGGAGGAAGTCTCACCATAATCTTTAGCAGCATTTACTGCCACAACATTGGCCTCGCCGTTAATCCTTTGCATCTGTTCCTCACTGCCAAACCCTCCAAGTGTTGAAACAACTGCAGTAGCCCCCTTAAGGACTTCCTCCCATTTTGCATAGAAAACATCTCCTGCAAGGTCCAAGGACATACCAACTAAAATATATGCAAGGTAAATACCCATAATTAGTTACATCATGACCAGCGAGAAATTTGATTGCCCCCAAAATTTTCTATCCTGTTGGAAGCGAAAATTTAAAGCATTGTATGTCAAGAAAGAAGTGATGCTTTAGGAGTTAATGGTAGTTTCATTTACTGAGCAACTTACGATTCTTACGAAAATAGTATTTGGTAGCCGGTAGTGGAAAGACACATCTTAGAATGAGAAAGTATTGTTTAATTATAGTTCACCAAAGACCAGAACTCACATGGGGCCTTTTTTCCTCTTCTTCCTGTTTGAGGCTATGTTCCTCCACTTTTGGTTAATGATTAATTTGATGAAAGTTAAAGATCACTAAAGGGCTTAAAAAACAGTTGGTGAGCATCTGTTTTGATATTGACTGAGATTGCACTTTAGTATCAGATAATTGTGATTGCTCCTACTCATGCCTCTTACAAACTTTAATTCTTATCTTTGTTTCTCGCCCAATTTATCGCATAGGTGCTCTGTAGAATCCACCTATTTTTTTTTCATTTTTTTCTTTTTTCTTGTGTGAAGCGTATGTTATATGACTCATGACCTCCCCATTATTACCTTTTCAACCAGTGTCCAGTCTATCATATATTGTTTCCATCAAGATGAGATCTTGATCATTGACCACTACAATGCAAATTGAAGCCTCCGAAATTGGCACAGTATTTCCTAATACACACTGAAAACGCAGGAGCTTCTGCACGGCCATCTCCAAACATCTCTAGCTGACACAGTAACAGATTTTCATCTTTGCAAGAAAAATATTTCAAAGAATATTCCCTGGCAATGTCAAAAGCATGGAAAAATTTGATCCCCCATGATGTTGATTTCTTTCCACCTATTATGCAAAACCTGACTCTTCCCTGGAATCTGTTGGAAATTCGGTTAAACGAATTCACATCCACAATGTTTAATTTTTGGTGATTTTGTTATTATGTTATGTAATGTACTCTTTTGGTTTTGGGAGTTAAAACAGAATTCATCTCTACAATATTTTAATATTTTGGTGATTTTGTTATTATGATGTTTATTCTACTTTTGGTTTTCGGAAGACAATAATAATGATGTAAGCCCATGCCAAAGATAACAGTGGCTTCATATCAACCTATAAATTCATCTCCAGTTTGATACATAGAACATTGCAGTCACAGCGGTGTCTTCTTTCTAAATAAAGAACTGACAATCTAATAAATTAATGCTAAAGAAGAGAAGCTACATGCTACTCTGGGATAAATATTCGCTATAAAAAAATCAACAGAATTCAAATTTCAATCATTCCAATTTGTGGACCTGTTCATTTCTTCTAGAATGCTTTCTAAGTTAGCTAAACCAGCCTTTGATAGAATCTTGACACGCCAATAAATCATAACGCATACAGCAAATCACGAATATTTGAAATCAGATATACAGAATTATTTCACCACTAGTCATCAATATACATACAACCTTGGCTTTGAACAATGAGTTTGAAATGGACGCAGCATGCTTATTGAGAATTAGTATATTTAAGGAGTGAGAATGACAGCAAACAGATCAGAAAGTTGAAGAATAAAAGATACTTCTACTTCCATGGTCCGTTCAGCAAGAAAGATTTGCTGTACTCGACCTTGTCAAGAAAGAGTTGAAAGCTGAAATCTTGTCTACCGTCCAATCTTATTTGATAGTGTATCAGGCATGTCAACATGGCTGCTTTAAAGCTACATCATTGTAAATCTACTTGAGATAGTAATAGAGAAATGAACCTGCCTGTTACCCATGTGACCTGATCTACCCATGAACCTGTATATAAAGAACGCCCCGACCTGCAAAATTTATTAGGACTTCACAATCAGCAATTCATACAGTCAGAGAGATATCAAGGATTTGAAGTATGTCGTAATGGTTCATTTACCCGAACTCCTCAGTTGCAACACTGAATTAGCCCAATAACTGAAACTTAAACTTTACTACTATGAGAAATTGAATCAAACCACTTCTTGAAGAAATATTTTTGCACCTGCTAAGACTAACAACCTCAATACCCTTCGATACAGCAGCCTTGCATATTGCAGAACCAACAAAACCACTGCCTCCTAATACTACAATCTGGCAAGAGATGGATTATGGGTATAAGTCACATCTACTTTCAAAAGCTACCAAAGATTGTTGTGGTAATAATTTAATAATAAAAAAGAATACAATATTGAGACAAATCTGTAGGACATACTCTTTCAGTCTTGACATCAGCCACCACATCAATTGCCCCGATATTGGCATCATTCCTTATGCCAGCTTCTGCATAGCTGCATTTAATACCAGCCACAGAGGAGCTACAAGAACAAAAATAGAATCAAAGAAATGACATAAACATAGCAACATGCCATCAAAAACCAGATGATGACACAATAAAACTAAACCTCTTCTTCCCGTTATGTTGTCAAAAGCTGTAGGTTTGACATAATTTTAAATGGATCAAGAGTATATACTGGCTAAGTAATGCAGAACGTGTGTCATGCAGTCTTTTTCTTAAATTACATGGGATAAACTATATGATGTTTTCCTCACTTTATTCATAATACTGTCACAAACAGTTCTAGAAGAAGCATATCAGCTTCTAGATGCCAATACAAATTTTTTTCTGGAAGCTGTCCATAAAGATGCATTTTTCTATGACCGTAGTCGCCATTTGCCAGGTTACGACATTAATAGACAGTAGTCAAGAAGCAATCGGTGAATGGACGAGTATAAATATCCCAATATGTATGTAACCACTTCAATAAGGGTAACATTCAAAGGGAAGGTACCTTAAGCATACAATGCAATTAGCACTCCATCCTGGTAAGTACCCTTAATTAATCAAGCAGATTGACCGACTGCATAAATTGTCCAAAATTATCCTTGTCATTCAAGATCTTAAAAAATCCCTAACCGGTTTGACGATCTCTCGATTCTGGGTTAACCAATGCCCATAACTCACAAGTGGGAAACATGAATTGGCAGCAAACTGAATTCAAAACTCATAAACGTTTAAGAGGCTTGAGAAAATGAACATCATCATGCAATCTTTAGACATCCAAATATTCCTCTATCGAACTAAATCAATCAAAATGCAAAGGAAAAAAATCAACGCAGAAAAAGGAAGCCCTTCTTTTCATCCATTGCCAACTGCCAAGCACACCAAAAGAAGAACAAAAACCCAGATATAAAATCAATTCAGTTGGGCCGGGGTGGGAGCTAACCGAGAATGAAACACTTGTGGTGGAAAATATGAAGCCCGAAATGCAGGACACAACACTCTGCTGGTTCGTGATGCAACAGTGGACAAAGCAGTCACGGAGGAGACTGACGTCATCTCTTCCCTCTTCTCTCCCACTTTCTGCCTCTGTGAGTTAATGAACTTCCTGCTGCTGATCTTACCACGTCTACTCCAAAATCTGGAGATGACCCACCCCCCCGTTATGGGTGTGTGCGGGCAACGGGAAAGCGTGGGAGCAAACAATTACCAGATTTCTTGCACAAATCCTGGACGCGTGTTGGGATTTGATCAAGAAGGCTTTTTCGCTGAATTTTTTTTTTTTTTTTTGAAGTTTCCAGTTTTTTTTCTGGATGGAAATAATGTAGAATTTCTGGTTATGTCTACGGTTGTATCTGGTGTTGTACTTGATGCTTGACCAAGATTTGAAAATATTGTGGGCCGACTCCACTCCTGAAACTAATTTCAACAAAATTTGGAAGATCATTGGAATTGGAATATTTTAAAGCCAGTTGACTTCGATGAATTTTTACATGTTATGAATTTACAACTTATTCAAGTAAGTTGTATATGTGTAGATGACTATTATATTCAATAAATTCTTCATGTTCAAATTCAAATGGATTATCATATGCAAGTTGTTAAAGAAGCAAGATGCAAGTAGATTTCCTAGACATGCAAGTGGTGGGACTAAGGAAATGGATTATTAGTTGAATCATCTATAACTTGCAAGTTGATATAAAGATTAGATTTTTTTAATTACAAAGTTGTAATTTATAATTGTCATTTTACCCTTCTATGTATCAATAAATAGGGGTGGTCTGCTTCATTCTAATCGCCATCAATAAAGGAGTGAAAATTTCCTCTACATAACTTCTTCTCTTATCTTTCTCTATATTATTCAATCTTGCCTTTAGTTTATTTAGTTTTACAACACGTTATCAACACGAGATTCTAGCCTATTGAGCAAGGTGTTATAGCCAAAGTTAGTAAAGATCCAAACAAGTTGTTCTTTCCTCATATCGGAGGTATAATTTCTAAATCGTTTTTTCTATCGCCAATAATGGCCGATTCTCATTATGTTTGTACATATACTATATATGTTATACAACTTGTTAATGGCTGGATTTATATATTATTTCATCCTTAAAGTATTGAATTTATCGTTTATATACAACACTTGAAGGAATACAAGTTGTTACTCGGTACTGCCTTTATGAACAGTTTATTACTCCTAGCAAAATATTTTGTTGCTCCTGAAGAAACACGTGAGAATATGCTATTCTTGAATAATATCACATGCTAGTGGAACATATTATTCTTGAAGAGCAAAGGAGGAAAAAAAAAGGGAAAAATACTAAACTTATATATGTAGTAGTTGGTATTCTTGAAGTAACACAACTAAAAGTCTCATATATGTTGATATCCATAAAGCTAGATGACTTTATGGTATGTTTTTATTAACATCATATGTTTAATTTTATGTTTGTTGAAGTGTTTGTTTCATAATGAGTGAGATATGATTTTTCTAAGTAGCTATGCCAATGCTGTCAAGATTATAGCTTAGTCTTGCAAGGTATAGTTTCTTAGACTCATACATAAGCTCAAAAACATAAAGAATTATTAGATACAATGATTGCATGAAAATTGAGAATTCATGAAAACCAACTATATTAAAAGATATATTAAAAGGTTGTCAATTAGATATGTGTAATATTTCATGTAATGAACTTTTGTTATGGAAATTAACAAGATTAGAAAATCTTCAAATCTAGTACTTGAATATACATCTCCTATGTTAATATCCATTATGAATCAAGATATGTCACCTTTGAAATCCTATATGTATGTGTTAGCACACTTCCTTATATATAACAATTGTTATTGATATATCTAAGTTTCTAATCTTATTCTTGATTTTTATGATAGTTCTAAAATGACAAATTTGGCAAAGATTGATTTCTTGACATCACCAGAGAAGATTACCTTTTATGGATATTAGATGCCAAGATTCACTTAGAATCTACGGGCCTTGGCAAAAAAATACAAAAAAATAATGATACTGCAAGCCAAGAAAAATCCAAAGCTATGATATTCCTTTGTCGTCACTTGGACGAAGGATTAAAGAGTGAAATATCTCATAGTGAAAGATCTTGAAGATCTGTGAAGAAGCTTAAAAGAATGTTATGACCACCCGAAGACTGTGATGTTGCCCAGAGCTCGTTATGAATGGTTATACTTAAAGCTACAAGATTTTAAGTCTTTAGTCGAATATAATTCAAAATGTTCAAAATCAGTTTCAAACTAAAATTATGTGTGGAGAAAGGACTGCTGATGAGAAAATGAAACATTTTCTCCCTTTTATGCCTCGAATGTGCTCCTGCAGCAGTAATACCGAGAACGAGGATATAAAAAGTGTTCTGAATTAATTTCATGCTTACTAGTAGCCGAACAAAATAATGAGCTACTGATGAAGAATCATGAATCCTGTCCAACTAGTTCTGCGGCATTTCCAGAAGTAAATGATATGTCATCTACTAACCGTGGACATATATGTGAACAAAGGCGTGGTCATGGTCATAATCGTGGTTGGGGTCAAAACCATGTTTGAGATCGTGATGGATATAATTCTAATCCTTCAAAGTTTAAGAAATCTGCACATGATGAAGGAAAAGGGAAATCCCATCCTGCCAGATGCAGTATAAAAAGGCATTGGTCACGTACCTATCGTACTACCAAACATCTTGTGGAATTGTATCAAGCATCCAAAAAGGGAAAGGGAAAGAACATAGAAGTAAATTTCACAGATCAAGAGAATATTTCTAATTTTGAACCTTCAGAAATTACCCATCTTGATATCATAGATTTCTTTAAACAAGTTGATGGAAATATGCTCCCAGTGATGATATAAAACTCTTGATGGAAGATTAATGAATGAAAACTTCATCTAGTGCCAAAGTTATATTAGTTATGACTATTTCCGTTTTATGTTCTACTAATGTTAGTGTGTACACTTATTTTGTATTCGGCATGTTATCTTAATGAATATCAACTATGATGTTTTGCATTACTTATTAACACTTCTTCAAATTGCTCCAAGATTGGTAAAGATATTTGATTAATGGATAGTGGTGAAACAAATACCATTCTCAAAAGAAGAATATTTTACAAACTTGATTGTGGGGAAATCTAATGTCAATACATTATCAGGTTCTGTAAATCTTATTGAAGGCTTCAGAAGAGCCATTATTAGATTATGTACAGGCACGCCATTTATTATCAATGATGCCTTATACTCCACCAAATCAAAGAGAAATCTAGTAAGCTTTAAAGATATACGTCGAAATAGGTACCATGTTAAAACTGCAATTGAAAACAATATAGAGTATCTCTATATTGTTTCAAATGATACATGCGTACTAGAGAAGTTACTTGCAGTATCTTCCAATCTGTACTGTACAAGTATTAGTACAGTTGAAATAAATTTTTTGCTGAACCCGAATTTTGATATTCCAAACGATTCCATTGTTAGACATGATTGGTTAGGCCATTTCGGATCAATAATGATACGAAGAATTATTGAAAATTCAAATAGACATAACCCAAAGAATCAGAAGATTCTTCAAACTAATGAATTTCCAATTGCTGCTTGTTTCCTAGGAAAAATGATCACAAGACCATCACTAGCTAAAATTGGGACTGAATCCCTAGCGTTTCTGGAACGAATTTAGGGTGATATCTGTAGGCTCATACACCCTCTATGTGGACCATTTAGATATTTTTATAGTTTTAATAGATGTATCGATTAGATGGTCACATGTAAGTCTATTATCTACTCGCAACCTGGAGTTTGCGAGATTGCTTGCTCAAATTATTCGATTAAGAGCACAGTTTTTAGGTTATCCCGTCAAAACAATTCAACTTGATAATGCCAGTGAATTTACATCCCAAGCTTTCACTGATTATTGTGTATCAATTGGAATAAAAGTTGAATATCCTGTAGCTCATGTTCATACACAAAATGATCTAGTAGAATCATTAATTAATCGCCTATAATCGATTGCTAGACCTTTACTCATAAGAACAAATCTCCCTGTTTCAGCATAGGGACATGCTATTTGCATGCTGTAGCACTTATACATATTAGGCCAACATCTTACCATAAGTTCTCCCTATTGGGATTGGTTTTTGGTCAAGAACCAAATATTTCCCATCTAAGAATTTTTGGTAGTGTTGTATATGTACCTATTACTCCACCACAACGTACTAAGATGGGTCTTCAAAGGAGATTGGGGATATATGCCCTCCATAATAAAATATCTTGAACCCCAGACAGAAGATAATTTTACAGCATGATTTGCCGACTGTCATTTTGATAAGACAGTATTCCCATCATTAAGGGGAGAAAAGAAAACACTGGAAAAAGAGATTACTTGGAATGCATCATCTTTGTCTAAACTTGATCCTTGTAATGGACAATTTGAACAAGAAGTTTAAAAGATTATTCATTTGTAAAGTATAGCCAATCAATGCCAGATGCATTTACTGATCTTAAAAGAATAACCAAGTCTCATATTCCAGCTAAAAATGCTTCACTTAAAATTGATGTCCAAGAAGGACAATGATTTGTGGCCATTTAAAAATATGCCTGAAGTGTAGAAGGCCAGTCGGTTCCAAAGATAAAAATCCCTGAAAGAAAAATAGAGCAACTAATCAAGATGGTCATGTTGAGACAAGTACTCTTGTAGAACATAATCAAGAAACTCTAAAAGAAGTTCAAGTACCTGAGAATAATGATAATGAAGATATCTCGATAAATTATGTTCACGTGAGAAAGAGGTGGAACTGAAAAGAAACATATGTCGACAATACTCTTGCATACAATGTTGTATTTGGTATTATAAATGAAAACGAGGATGATGAATGAAAATCTGCCGAAAAATGTCAATATAGAAGTGACTGGCTAAAATAGAAAGAGGCTATACAAGCTGAATTGAATTCATCAAAAAAACGCAAAGTTTTTGGGTCTATTATTCAAACCCCTGAAGGGAAAAAACCTATTGCTGTTAAATGAGTTTTTGTACAAAAAAGAAATGAGAAAAATGAAGTTGTGAGATATAAAGCACGACTTGTGGCCTAAGGATTACTCAAAGACCTGGTATTGATTATGAAGAAACATACTCCCCCGTAATGGATGCAATTACATTTAGATATTTAGTTAGTTTAGCTGTACATGAAAAAACTAGATATGCATCTAATGGATATGGTCACAGCCTGTTTATATGGCATGCTTAACACTGATATCTATATAAAAATCCCAAAAGGATTGAAAATGCCTGAATTATATAGTTCAAAACTTCGAGAATTATTTTTAATCAAACTACAGAGGTCACTAGATGGTTTAAAACAATCTGATCGCATGTGGTATAATCGTCTCAGTGGATACTTGTTGAAAAAAGGATATAGAATGATCTCATTTGCCCATGTGTTTTTATAAAGAAATCAACGCTCTGGTTTGCTACCATTGCAGTATATGTCAATAATTTAAACATAATTGGAACTCCTAAGGAGCTCCCAAAAGCAATTGATTATTTGAAAAAAGAATTTGAAGTAAAAGATTTGGGAAAAACAAAATTTTGCATTGGTTTGCAAATTGAACATTTGAATAATGGAATTCTCGTTCATCAATCGACTTATATTGAAAAAGTCCTCAAGATTTTATGGACAAAGCATATCTATTGAATACTCCAATGATCGTGCGGTCTCTTGATATAAACAAAGATCTTTTTATACCGCGAGAAGATAATAAGGAAATTCTTAGTCGTGAAGTACCATACCTAAGTGATATCAGTGGCCCCTTGTATCTTGGTGATAACACAAGGCCAGACATAGCATTTTCAGTAAATGTATTGGCAAAATATAGTTCAGCTCCAATAATTAGGCATTGGAACGAGATTAAAAATATATTTCGTTATCTTAGAGGAACGATTGATATAGGATTATTCTATTGTAATTGTTCTCTGCTAGAATTAGTAGGATATGCTGATACAGGATATTTGTTTGATCCACATAAAGCTAGATCTCAGAAAGGTTGTCTATTTACTTGCAGTGATATTGCTATATCATGGAAATCTAGCAAACAAACTTTAATTGCCACTTCTTCAAATTATGTTGAACTACTTGCAATTTATGAAGCGAGCCAATAATGTATATCATTGAGATCTATTATTCAACATATCTGTGGAACATGTGGCCTATCTTGCAATAAAAATATTTCAACAGTTCTACACGAAGATAATGCGGCATGCATAGCCCAGTTAAAGGAATGGTTTAGCAAAGGGGATAGAATTAAACATATTTCATCTAAATTTTTTCATATATGACCTTAAAAAGAATGGTGAAATTAATGTTTAACAAATTTGTTCTAGTCATAACTTGACAGATCTATTTACCAAAATGCTTCCTACTATAACTTTTGAGAAACTAGTATATAGAATTGGAATGCGTCGATATAGAGATCTTAATTGATGACCAGATAAGGGGGAGTCCATACAAGCTTTACTATTTTTTCCTTTATTAAGTTTTTATCCTATAAGGTTTTTCTTATAAAGGTTTTTAATGAGACAACTATCAAGAATGATGTAGAATTATATACTCTTTTTCCTTTAGTAGATTTTCTCCCATTGGGTTTTTTTTAGTTAGGCTTTAACAAGGCATAAACTGTGAAATAGTCATCTAAAGGGGATGGATCTACAACTTGTTCAAGTAAGTTGCGTGTGTGTGGATGATTATTACATACAATAGATTCTTCATGTTCAAATTCAAAATGGATTATCATATGCAAGTTAAAGAAACATGATGCAAGTTGATTAATTTGTGCAAATGGATTATACATTGGAGAAGATTTCCTACACTTGCAAGTGGTGGGACCAAACAAATAGATTACTAGTTGAATTATCTACAACTTGTAAGTTGATATAAAGATTAGATTTTTTAATTGCAAAGTTGTAATTTATAATTGCCATTTTATCCTTCCATATATCTATAAATAGGGATGGTATGCTTCATTCTAATTAATCACCATCAACAAAGGAGTGAAAATTTCCTTTATATAATTTCTTCTCTTGTCCTTCTCTATATTATTCAATCTTGCCTTCAGTTTCTTTAGTTTTATAACATTACGTACATTTTTTCAATTATCAGAGCATTTTCAATGCAAAGGTTTTTATGAATCCACAACTTGTTCAAACAAGTTGGATGTGTGTGGATGACTATTAGATACAATGGATTCATCATGTTCAAATTCGAATGGATTACAATATGGAAGTTGGCAATGAAACAAGATGCAAATTGATTAGCTTATGCAAGTGGTTTCTCTAGTAAGCAAGTGGGGACCAAGCAAACGAGTTGATTATCTCTTTGCATCCAAGAAGCTACCATTTGAATAATTAGTTGTCAAGTCATGTGTTGCAATTATAAATTTATATATTGTATATGGCCAGTTTGTCTCGTTCTTCGTCTATAAATAAAAAGCTTGTATACTTCATTTGATCACCAACACAAAGAGTGAGAATTTCCTCTCTATAGTCTTTCTTTTGTTATTCTCTATATTCTTCAATATTCCTTTTAGTTTCTTTAGTTTTATAACACATTATCAGCACAGGATTCTAACCCATTGAGCATGGTGTTATAGCCAAAGTTAGTGAAGACCCAAACAAATTATTTTTTCCTCATATCAGAGGTACACTCTCTAAACCATTTTCTACCGCCTATAATGGTTGGTTCTCATTATATTAATACATATGCTCTATCTATTTATATTATATCGCCTATTAATAGCTAGATTTATATGTTATATTAAATGGATTTAAAATTGAAATTTCGTATAAGTGTTGTACATAATGATGTCATGTAGAGATAATCATTAAAATGATGTGAAGAGTTACATCACATCAAATATATGGCTTCATGGTGTGCTGCCATATGGCAAAATTTTAAAATTTAAATTGGTTAATAAATGATGTTGGTTTTTAAATTTTAATCAAATCATCTTTAAAGTATTGAATTTATTATTTATATATAACCCTTGAAGGGATATAAGTTGATGTTAAGTACTGCCTTTATGGACGATTTATGATTTTTAGCAAAATATTATATTGCTCCTAAAAAAGCACATGAGAATATGTTATTATTCTTGAAGAACATCACATGCTAATAAACTATATTGTTCTTGAAGAGAAAAAAGGAAAAATTACAAAGCTCATATATGTAGTAGTTGATGTTCTTGAAGTAACACAACTAGAAGTCCTATATATGTCGATATCTATAATGCTAGATGACTTTATGGTATGGCTATTTATGTTTATATTAGTGTTATATGTTTAATCTTATGTTTGTTGAGACGTTTATTTCATACAAGAAAGCACTTATACATTCCTATCTATCATGCATCAATAGAAAATTTGAGATTAAATCTGTACCTACTTGTGGGTTCTTTTGCATATGAAACAAATTTTGCATGATAAATATATGAGTCTAGTATCATAAGAAATTTTCCGTTTGAAAATCAGACATCAGATGAGCAAGATATGATTTTTCTAAGCAACTATGCCAGTATTGTCTAGATTATAGCTTAGTCTTACGTGGTATAGTTCTTATCACTTTTGCTTGTTCTACACGCCATAATAGTTTCTTATACTTCTTATTTACACTTTAGACCCGTACATAAACTCAAGAACATAAAGGATGATAAGATATAATGATTGTATGAATATTGAGAATTCATGAAAGCCAACTATATTACAAGATATATTAAAAGGTAGTAAACTAGATGTGTAATATTTTGTGCAATGAACTTTTGTTATGGAAATTAACAAGATTACAAAATCTTCAAATCTAGTACTTGAATATACATATCACATGCTAATATCCATTATGAATTAAGTTATCTGACCTTTGAAATCCTATATGTATGTGTTAGCACACTTCCTTGCACATGACAATTCTTATTGATATATCAAAGTTTCTAATCTTATTCTTGATTTTTATGATAGTTCTAAAATGGTAAATTTGGTAAAGATTGATTTCTTGGCTCTTGACATCACCTGAAAAAATTACTTTTCATAGATACTAGCTGCCGAGATTCACTTAGAATCTATTGATCTTGGCAAAACAATACAAAAAAAATAATGATGCCACAAGCCAAGAAAAAGTCAAAGTTATGATATTCTTTCATCATCACTTGGACGAAGGATTAAAGAGTGAATATCTCATAGTGAAAGATCTTGAAGATCTGTAGAGATGCTTAAAAGAACGTTATGACCACCCAAAAATTGTGATATTGCCCAGAGCTCATTATAAATGGTTACACTTGAGGCTACAAAATTTTAAGACTGCAGAGGAATATAATTCAAAAATGTTCAAAATCAGCTCCAAACCGAAATTATGTAGAGAAAGGATTACTGATGAGGAAATGTAAGAAAAAATTATTTTCTAAATTTCATGTCTCGAATTGCCCCTCCAGCAGCAATACCGAGAACGAGGATTTAAAAAGTATTCTCAATTAATCTCATGTTTGCTAGTAGCCGACCAAAATAATAAGCTATTGATGAAGAATCATGAATTCTGTCCAACTAGTTCTATAGCATTTCCAGAAATAAATGCTATATCATCTACTAACTGTGGACATAGACATGGAAAAAGTCGTAGTCATGGTCATAATCGCAGCCGGGGTCGAAACTATGTTTGGCATCGTGATGGATATAATTCTAATCCTTGAAAGTTTGAGAAATCTACAAAGTTTAAGAAATCTACACATGATGAAGGAAAAGAGAAATCCCATCATGCTACTAGTCAAAAGCACCGGATTCTATATGCTATTGATACAGTATAAAAGAGCATTGGTAACATATGTGTCGTAAAGCCAAATGTCTTGTGCAGTTGTATCAAGCATCTCAAAAAGGAAAGGGAAAAAATGTGGAAGTAAATTTCATAGATCAATGGAAATACCTCCAATTTTGACCATTCAGAAATGACTTATCTTGATACCACGGATTTCTTTGAATAAGCTGATGGAGAAATGCTCTCTAGTAATGATATAAAACTCTTGATGGAAGATTAATAAATAAAAGCATCATCTAGTATCAAAGTTTTATGACTATTTACGTTTTACGTGCTACTAACGTTAGCGTGTACCTTATTTTGTATTTGGCATGTTATCTTAGTACCTGTTTGATTCAATTTATGGCAATTGATTTACAAAGAAAAATGATAAAGAGGTGAAACGAGTGCAGATTTAATAGAAGTTTGAGATTTGTAGTTATAAATGAGTAGTTGTTAAATCAGTGGTCAAATCAGTGGTAGGTGAGATTATAATGTGTTTTGATAAATAGGATCAAACAAGGGCTTAATGAATATCGGCATAGATGTTTTACATTACTTATTCTAAGTTTTTCCTTTTTGAAGAACATAAATACTAACATATCTTCAAATGACTCCAAAATTTGTAAAGATATTTGTTTAATAGATAGTGATGCAATAAATACCGTCTTCAAAAGAAAAGAATATTTTACAAACTTGATTATGGGGGAATCTAGTGGCAACACATTATCAGGTTTTGTAAATCTTATTGAAGGCTCTGGAAGAGCTATTATTAGATTACGAGGATGCACAAGATTTGTTATTAATGATGCCTTATACTCCACCAAATTAAAAAGAAATCTATTAAATTTCAAAGATACACGTCAAAATGAGTACCGTGTTAAAACTACAATTGAAAACAATATAGAGTATCTCTATATTATTTCAAATGATACATGTATAATAGAGAACTTACCTGCAGTATTTTCATGTCTGTACTATATGTTGATGCCAAATTTAGCTATAGACTCAACAAACAAGATTTATTTTTATGGAAAATTCGTGTAGCAATAGATATATGTGATAAAGGAAGGAGGAGCCAAGAATGTCTGTGATAACTGGGTAAATACAAAGTTTTTTAGAAGATCAGAAGAATGAGAGTATTGGGTGTCGAACCCTTTCTCATTTCTATTTGCTTCTATATATAGTGTACAATTGTCTTTTGCTTGGAAGTGATGACTACACACATTTATTGTGGTCCTACATGCATGACACAAAGGTCTAATTGACTGAGAATAGACCTCCATTTTTTACTATTGATTATCTGAGCCGCGTATGGTACAAGTAATTGCCATATTGCACTCAATGTGGGGGTCCCATCAACTATCAGGGATAAGGTTCTTCATGTGGGCTCCCAAGCGTCTGCAGAGTTAGTGTACCCATTACATTAGTTGGACCGTGACTTTTGGCTGAGGCACCTGTGAGTTCACTAGCGAGGTGCCTATATACCCTAGGCTGCGGGAGGGACAAAATAAGACTGCCCTTGAGGTCGCTAGACTGAGTCGCAATATGTGGTGGTCGATAGGTGGACAGGTCGCTGGGTTAGGTGAGGCGCTCAGGGCCTACTCTCAAGACCCATTGACCGTTGACCTCTGTTGACCTTTGACCCTGTTGACTATCCGTGACCTGGTGAATACAAAATGCCCCCTCAAGGTCGCTATTCGTGATACCGAAGATTAGTGGCCTTGAAGATGTGCAGGCAGTTTACCCCAGAATTTTTACCGCTTGAAATCTTCTTCTTTGAATTTCGAAATTAACCTGCCTTTCTACGTAGACGCCTTTTAATAGAGTGGCGTGTTCCAGAGAGTTCGCAGGTATAATCATTAAATTGATTAGTGCCTCTTCGCTCCCCAAAGAAACATGCGGCCGTCAAGCTGTATTTCTTTCCCCATTTAAATCCTTCATCCCGCCTCTGTTTCCTCTTTCATCTCTCATTTATCTTGACTCAAGAATCCTTCGTTCAATAGCTTCTAGAGGACTTTGCTTCTTCAGGTAATTTTTCTTCATTATTCCTGAGGCTCTTGTGTAACTTTTAAGACAAATCAATATGTTGAGCGAAGGAGAAAGGGTTTTTTGGCAGAAATAGAGTCGATCATTTAGGCTATCTTCACAGAGAGCATGAATGATGAAGTGGAGGTGGAGGCAAGTTCAAGTGGACGGCTTCTGGCGGCGGCGCCTACGGAAGAGGATTTACAGTAGACGGCAAAGGATATTCCCTCTCAAGAGACAGAGGAGGAACTGAGCGTCATCCATCCATTGCCGTTGCAACATGCCGAATGACGTTGACTTCTGGGTTCCTTATGAGGGAGAGAGGGCCTCTAACCTTCCGAGAGGGTATGTGGTCGTTAATACTAAGATGTTCGAAGCCAAGTTCAGGGTTTCTCTCCCCAAACCTGTGACCAGATTGTTCCAATTTTAGGGGATTGCTCTTACTCAGATCCCACCAACCGGGTGGAGACCGTCATAAGGGTCTTCTCTTTATGGTAGCGCAGGGGCTAGGGATATCCTAGCCCTGAGGATTTCGATTCCTATTATACGCTGAAATCCTCGCCTTAGGAGGCAAAGGCTGGTACTACGTGTCAGCTCACCAGAAGTCAGGCGGCCAGCGTCTTTGGGGCAACGTGGTGAAGGGGATCTGGGAGTCTATCTCTGACTCGAAAAAAAATTAGTTCTGGGTAGGAGGCAACTGGAGGACCCCACTGAGCCCAGACCATTAGGATACAAATGTGGTGACGAGCTTCATGAAAATCAGTGAGCGGCTGCCAATTAATGTTTCTCCGGGGCTACCGAGCTAATACTTAATAGGCCATAGTTGATAACTCCAGTCTTCTGTAAGCAGGCTGAAGAGGTCGCGAAGTTGGAAAAAGAAGATCGCCGTGCCAGAGACCTTACCAGCGAGGATTCTCTGCTCGAGGCCGGGCTATTAGTGCCCATATTAGAACGTCGCACCAGTACCCTTTCTCCAGATAGGCTGAAATTATACGATGAGCTTGTTTTCGATTGTATGGCAGCTGGATGCTAACATCATTTCTTCTTTCTTTAGGTAGAAAGGCCTACTGAGAAAAGGCCCAGAGAATGAGGTCGTTCGAGGAGGTCAATGCCATGCTAGAGAAGAAAGAGCAGAGGAAACGTCAGTGAGAGAAGGCAGTGGGAAAAAAGGTCTCGCCTGTTACTGATCTGGTTGTGGCAGACCCCCCAATGAAGTGCCAGAGCGCTGAGACCCCTCCCATTTCTCCAGGCTGCTCTTCTAACCCTTTACCCCCAGTTTCGGCGTCAGGCGGCAAGGTGTTGTCAACTCCGGAGAAGGGAAATCTGGACCTGCTCGCAGATCTATCTATTCCTCCCAGTTCAGCAGAATAGGTGGGCTACCCTGGAGAAAATCAAGGACAAAAGGCCCAGGGCTCTACACCGTTTCAACCTTGCAAGATGCCGTTGGAGGAGTTGCCTGGGAATGCCACTGACGCGATGAGCGACGTAGCCCAGAACTGGTCAAAAAAATGGGAGAAATACACGGCTTCCATGTCCTTCATGGAAATTCATCAGGCGAGTGCAGTTATGAGGGGCCGTTTAGCCGTGTTGGAGCAGTACGCCGAGGCTCGCCTTCACCAGGTCATTAGTGACACCAAGAAGATGACCCAGAGGCATGCGAAGTTGCTAAGGCAAAGAAGGAAGCTGAGCTGGCTCTAAAAGAGAAGGAGCAGGACCTTGCCATCTCCAAGAATGAGGCAGCTATGCTGCAGAACGAGCTAGAGGCTTCTAGGAAGAAGATTGAGCGGCTGGAGAGCACACTGGCAACCGAGAGG
>CAVNYN010234079.1:0-12485 GCA_963692815.1 Nyctanthes arbor-tristis
TGTGTTTTTAGATTATACATGTGACATGAGGAAGGAAAAGTGAGGAAAAAATAGTGTAAATAAGAGAAAAATGATTAAAAGAAAAAAGGAAACATGTGGGATCTACCAAATTTTATTGTGTCTTCCTCTTTCTTGAATGAACTTTACGACACACCATGAGCGTTAGAGATGCTTAGTACCTTAAAATTCAAACATTGATGTTAGCATTGAAGAGATGCTTGTGAAATTGTGGAAATGAACTTTACCTCGAACATGTTTTATGTGAGGGAAAAACCCCAAATTTCTTAAAAACCCCAAATTTCCTCCAACAAAACCAATTAATGTATGGGGGAGGGGGTATGATAAAAGAAAGAAATGACAAAATAACTTCTAAAAAATTTTTAAAAAATAAACAAAATCTTTTAATATATTCCCCCCGGGGGGTTTTCCACCTACACATTATTTAGAAATAGGTTTCTCCCCCCTAATTTTTTCCCCTTAGCTTTTTTCCCCGCATTAAACTTGCTCTTATAACAAGTTTGCACCTGAAATCCTCTAGTTTTCATATTCTTTTAAATCAAGTCCCGAACTTCCTGTCTTAATTAATTGAAGTTTTCAACATTCTAGCTTAAGTCTAAGATTATTTTTATTTCGGTCCCTAAGTTTTGAAAACTTATCCACTGGTATCACAAGTCTTGCAGCATTACAATCTCTCTTTGGTCCTTAATTTATAATTTCTTTTTCGTGAGCATTAATTAATTTCATAATTCTAAAAGTATGTAATTTCCTTTTCTACTAAATGAGGTGGTGACAATTTTTTACTAGAATCTACCGGTAACTAGACTTCTCTTATAATAATCTTCTTACTAGTTATTTCTCTTTTTACACACTAGAGCAACTAAAGTTGATTATTGGCAAAATCAAACAGGTACCTAGATCAGCTCGGAATGGCATCTTCCTTTGATACGAAAACATATTGTAGGCAGTCACTGATTGGCGTAAACTATGGTTTGCTCAACACTACCACCTATCTCCCAAACCCAGATTACTACAGGTGCTGATATATTTTATGTGTGTTTCACTTCAAAGTGTTGTGAAAAAAAAAAAAAAAGTTACTCAATGCAACACTATTTAAATATTAATATATATATATTTTACTAAGATATTTGGTGTTTCAGTTTCATTTTTTATGAGTTTGCTTATCAAATAATTATATATGCAGTGCTCTTCTTTAGCATCTTTTGATGGGAAGACGAGTTTTGTCTACGCACTTTGTAGGAACGAGCAAGATACATGCATATTCTCACTGTTCTAAGAATTCAGTAAGTAAATTCAATTCTTTCAATCAAATCAAGTTTGGGAATTTATATTACTCAAAATTAATGAGGATATGCATTTTGTACTCCATTAATATTGCAGGTTGGAATCACATTGCTTTTGATCAACCTCGATACTAACACAACAGTTTAAGTTGGTCTTTCAATAAAAAATTCCATCTCCTTCAAGAAAAATACTGTTGAATCAAATCAAAAGACAAAGTTTAGAAACATGCCTGAACACGAATTTGTATTGATTTTAGATTTCTTATATCTTTTAGAGCAACTTCATGAAATTGAATGTGAAATGATCCATGAGAGTTCAACCGACTTTGAACTGCTATCCTTGCAAAGATGAGGATGTAACGCCGGAATTTGAAAAGTATTTGAGTTTCTAGTTTGACTTTTCTTATTAACTTTTATAATAATAAAATGTGGAAAAAGACAAAATTTAATAAAATTTTTGACGAGTGTGGAAGATAACTATAGAATATCATTCTTTGACGATTGTAACAAAATAAGTGGAGATCTCAAATGTTTTCTCCATGATTAATAGACAAATTCCAAAAGATAAAATTTTCATAACGTAAACAAATTGTAGCCACCTCTCGTCATTCCAGCACCGACTCTGAAGTCTGAAATCTATTAGATTGAAAAGAACGAGCATTTCACTTAAAATACTCAGTAGACTCCACGCACCATTTACATTCATATCATAATAATACACTCAAACATGTAAATTAACATGCTTTTTAAAAAGCAGGAAATTCATATGCTTCTTAACAGGCCAACATCATAAAGCGTTTCTTAATAAGCGAGACCTTTTAATAGGTCAAATATAACACTTACGTATTTTAATAGGCAATAGCATAAAATTCACATTAATCATGAATACCACTATAATATGAATCAAATAATAGTACGCTCATTTAAGAGAAATAATATTTTAAATAAAGGGGTCGGCGTCGTAATGTTTCAAGTTAAGCTCTAAATTCTTGAAAAATAAGTTTCTCAATTATCCAAGCACTCCGTCTAGAAAATAAAAGAAATTAATTATGGTTAAAATTTATAATTTAAGGTTTTATATTCTAATTAAATATTTAGTGACTAGGTTGTAGATTAATAAAAGTTAGAAGACTTCAAAATTAATTATTTAAATAGTTTGAGGGTTAATTTAATTTGAATAGTCTGATCATTAATTTAATTTGAATTATATGTTTGAGGACTTATATAATTAGAATTAAAAGTTTTGAGGACTAATTATACAAAATTTAAAAGTTTTGGGGTTGATTAAATAAATTTAAAATTTTGGCCAAAATTAATTATTTAAATGACTTGGGGACTGAGTTTGACTGGTATAATAACCTTAGGGTTAGATTAAATGACTAGATAATTCTTTTGATTTAAAACTAGAGATTACTAATTGTTAAGGGCTAACTTATGCGTCTTTTAAAATCTTAAGGGACTAAAACGCAATTTCTAACATTTTATTACCTAGATTTAATACACATCATGTAAAAGGCGTAAGAATTTGGCAGGAAATGATGAAGAAGGCGTCTCAAACGTGGGGTTGTCAAGGACAAAATTTGGCTAATTTCCGGCGAAATCGGGATTGAAATTGGAGGAATAGATAGCTTTCAATGTGCTCTACGAGTTGATGTAAGTTTTTGTAGGTATGATGATGGTTTTCGACGAGGAGTGGCGGTGGTTTGGATCATTTTTCAGCAAGCATAGTGGTTTTCCAGCCAACGTGGAGGTACCATTGTGTTCTTGTGACATGAGGAAGCTATTGGTGCCAATTTTGTGGCCTGGGACGATGGTTCAATAATGGCCAAAAAATGGAGTTGCTTGCTTTCAACCAAGCAAAACTTTTTTGCATTTTTCTTCTTTTTTTCTCATTTATTTTTTTTTATGTTAATGGTTGAGGAAGATGATTTCTATAATGTATGTTTGATTCTTTTTGATAGTATCACTTTAGTATGCATTTTGTTTGATTTTTCATAGTGTAGAATATGATGAAAAGTAGGAGCAAAGAGGGGAAACTTTTACCTTGTCACAAGAGGTTCCTTTCGTGACTTGAGTCGTAGATGCCTTTGAATTCTTGTTTATCTTGTAATGCAAAGAAGATATTTCAAAATGTTAGTCTCGTTTGTTGTGGAAGAAGGTGTTTATGTGAATGAGAAGAAGAAGGGAAAACATGAGATAAAGGGAGAAAGAGTTACCTGATGTTTGTTTTTTTGGGCTCAATGGTGAAAATGAGTTAGTTGGGGTTTATATATTGAACCCAAGTTGGATGATTAGGGACTGAGATGTAGGTCTTTGGAAAGTTTTGGCATAATAGAATCATAGAAGATTGAAATTTTATTGTATAATTCTCAATTGTTCGATTGCTAGGTATAAAATTCGGTTTATTCATTGGAATTAATTCATTATAAATTATTTTGGTAAATTTAGAATTATCTGAACTGAACCTGGATTTGTTGTTAGAATACAATTTTTCCATTCTCGTAGTATCATTTGATTCAGTTTAAACGGGCACGTCATTAAAGTATGACTATTCAAATCTATTTGAGCCCATCATAGTGAAATGTGAATCAAAATAAACATTTTTAAATAGAAAATTTTTTGGTTGCTACAACCTTACCTGCTTAAAAAAATTTCTTCCTCGAAATTAGACTTACTTGATCTAGAAGGTCGGGGAGTCCTTTCGAATATCTTCTTCCCTTTCCCATATGGCTTCATCTCTACCACACCTACCTTATTAGACTTTGACCAACAGAATTTCTTTATCCCTTAGGACATGAACCTTTCTTTCCAGTGTATGCACATGTGCCTCTTGATAAGTCAAATCTTCTTGAACATGAATTGATTGTATATTTACCACGTGACTTGGGTCAGCAATATACTTTCTCAACAAGGAAACATGGAATATATTGTGCAGAACTGAGAGTTCTGGTAGCAACGCTAATCGATAAGATACGTTCCCAATCCTCTTGAGCATTTCAAATGGCCAAATGAATCTCGGTTTCAACTTCCCTTTCTTGCCAAAATGCAAGATACTCTTCATCCAAATTCTTTCTCCTCTTATTGGCATAGTTCTTTTGTCTATCTTGTGCGGTTTTAATTCTAAATTTGATTTTCTTAATGGATTCAACAGTTTCTTTAACCAATTCTAGACCCAGAAGTTTCCTCTTACTGATCTCATCCCTGTGGATGGGTGATCAGCACCGACAACCGTACAAAGCTTCATATGGAGCTATACCAATAGTCGCCTAGAAACTGTTATTATAGGCGAACTCTACCAATGGTAAGCGTTTTTTCCAACTACCACCAAAATCCAGTACACATGCCCTCAACATATCTTCCATGGTCTAATTAGTTCGTTTAGTCTGCCCATTTGTTTAGGGATGGTAGGCGGTAATAAAATTCAACTTAGTTCCATGGCTGCCAGAAGACTTCTCCAGAATCTCAAAGTGAATCTCAGATCCTAGTCTGATACAATAGATACTAGCACTCCATGTAATCTGACAGTCACTCTAGCATACAACTAGGATAATTGGTCCAAACTGAAACTCATACAAACTGGCAGAAAGTGAGTTGATTTTGTGAGGCGATCCACAATTACCCAGATGGCATCACGCCTTTTTTCTGACCTCCGAAGACCCAATACAAAATCCATAGAGATTTTCTCCACCATAAAGTATCACGTAGATCTCGATACATCTTTGTACCACCGTGGTGCACCACATAAGGGGCGGAATGAGCTTTAGTTAGAATCTTATTCGCGATATGCGCATCTTTTAGTACACAAAGGCGCCCTCTAAACAAGAGTGCCCCGTCTGTAGTAAGTGAAAATCCTGCCATCTTTTCTGTTCCAACGCTACCTCATATCTTCTCTAAAAATTTATTATTCTTTTGATCCGCCACAATCCGATCTCTCAAATCAAGCTTAATTGTTAAGTTAGGTAGTCTACTAGATTTACAAGAAGCCAGGATTACCTCAATTCTCATATTTTCAAAATCACGGAAGAACTATTCTTGCACTATTCTCAACCCGAACAATTGACCAGTATTCTTTCTGCTTAGAGCATCAGCAACCATATTAACTTTACCCAGATGGTAAAGTATGGTGCAATCATAGTCTTTCACTAATTCCAACCACCTCCGTTATCTTATGTTTAGCTCCTTCTAGGTGAAGAAGTACTTAAGACTCTTGTAGTCAGTGTATATTTCGAATTTACTTCTATACATATAGTGACGCCAAGTCTTCAAGGTATAGATCACCGCTGCAAGCTCAAGGTCTTGCGTCAGATAATTTTGCTCATATTGCTTTAACTGCCTTGACGTATATGCTATGACATTTCCTTTCTATATAAATACATAACCCAAACTATATTTGGAAGCATCACGGTAAATCACAAATCCATCAGATCCATCCGATAAGGTTAAAATCGGTGCTAAAACCAACTGCTTCTTTAGTTGCTGGAAACTCTGTTCACATTTATCAGCCCACTAGAACTTAACAAATTTTTTAGTTAACTTGGTTAATGGGCCCGCTATCTCCAATGAATCACCGATTGTAGCCAACCAGTCCCAAGAACCTCCTCATATCTCCAACATTCACAGGCTTTGCCCAGTTTGTCACTGTCTCAACTTTAAAAAGATCTACTTTGATACCCTTAGCAATTACGATATGACCCAAGAATCCAACTTTCTCTAATAAAAAATAACATTTCTTAAATTTTGCATATAATTTTTCTGCTCGAAGAATCTGCAGTACAGTTCTCAAATGCTCCTCATGCTGCCTTGCATCTTTCGAATATATCAAGATGTTGTCACTGAAAACAATGACAAACTTGGCCAAATATTGATGAAATACTCGATTTATTAAGTCCATGAAGAAAACTGCTAGAGCATTGGTGAGACCAAAGGGCATTACTGTAAATTTACAATGGCCATAAGGTGTCCTAAACACTATCTTTGATACGTCAGTGGGTTTAATCTTTAATTGATGGTAATCCAATCGCAAATTGATCTTTGAGAACACAACCGCTCTCTTCAACTTATCAAATAAATCCTCGATTCTTGGAAGGTGATACTTATTCTTAATAGTGAATTTGTTAAGTTCTCGATAATCGATACACATTCTCATACTCTCGTCTTTCATTTTGACAAACAATACTAGTGCTCTCCATGGTAACACATTTAGCTTGATAAAACCCTTTTCTAGTGCTTCTCTAACAGCACCTTACTCCTTTGGTGCCATTCGATACGAGCCTTAGACACAGGTGTAGCCCTGGGTATTAAATCAATGACAAACTCTACTTACCTGTCAGGTGGGATGCCTGGTAGGTCGTCTAGAAACACATCAGTCTATTCACTAACAACTGGCATAGGATCCAATGTAATCTCATCAGTTGGCTTACCCTGTAGGCAAACTAGATAGCCTTGGCAATTTCCGGTCCCCAAAAGCTTTTCTGCTTGCATGGTCGAAATAAGGTGAGAAAGTGCCCTAATTTTTTACTTATAAAATTTAGATTCCTCATCTGCATTCTTACAAAATACTACTTCGATAGTCGCACAATTGCTACCCAACCATGCTATTCCCAAGATAATGTCAAAATCTTTCATCTCAATTATGTTCAAGTCTACTTTTAGTACTAGACCATCAAAGTCTATTAGTACAACTCTAGCTTACATCTCTTGAAGGTAGGCTAACTTCTAGTAAGCTATTTGTTCTTTCTCCTACCAAATTCAATCTAGCTAGACATGTAGTAGATATAAACAAGTACATAGCACCAAAGTTGATCAAGACGTAAACGTGAATACGAAAGATAAATAGTATACCTGAAATTAAGTCAGCATTATCGCGGCCTGCTTATGTGTCATGGTGAAGACTCATGCCTTTCCCTTCCTGTTCTAGTTAGTGTTCTTAGTTGGCTCAAAGTTCCAAGCGAGTGTAGAATGACAATCATCGGTAAAATGAGCTAGTTGGCCGCATTTGTAACAAACACCCTTTCCTAACAGGCATTCACCCCGATGATACTTCTTACACTTAGGAGATATGTGGTATCGCCACTAGCGTGGCTTCTAGTAGGTCCAATGTGGGGCTTCTTGTTGGGAGGCTAATTCCTGTTCTGAGTTCAAGACTGATGGTGATTGTGCCACTTCCTTTTTCCCTGATCCTTCTGATAGTTTTGGCTCCTCTGTCCACCAAATTTTCTAGTAGAAAAATCTACTTCCTGGGACTTTCTCACCAGTTCTTGATATATGGGCAACTCAAGTATGGCAGATTTCTGGTCATAAGTCCCTTTCAAATAGCTGTACCTTCACTGGCTCCGTACTGAATAGATGTGAGGCGTACTAAGATAACTCCTCAAACGCTCTTCCGATCTCTCTATGATATCAAAGTCTCCCTTGGTTAGACGCAGGAACTCCATTTCCTTAAGATCTCTCAGAGCATGGGGGAAAAACTTATCTGTATCTCCTTCTTAAATGTTCCTAAGTGAGGTTGTGTTGTTCTTCCTCAGCCCTCGTTCGACAAGATGACTCCAACTAATGGCCAGCACTCTCCACCAGCATGAATTTATCATATGCAACTTCTAGTCCTTGGGACATGAGATGTGTCTGAAGATCTTTTCGATGTCCGGGAACAACTCCAGATCGGAAGAGCACAGTGGGCCATTGCCCCTATCAAAGGTGGGTGGTTTGTATCATTTGAATTGTTCAGTCACCAGTAACGGCTAGGTAGCAAGTGGTACAACAGGTGTAGTGGCACGGGGTGTCGACTCTCTAAGCTTTTCAAAATCTTGGAGCAAGTCACAGTGGCATTTTCCTTTACGAATGAAATTTAAATTTGTAATCTCTTGAAATATACACAATCAGACATAGCAATAATAGCACAACAATTCGAAGGCAATAGTAATAATATGCAATGTATCTTTCATTAATCGGAGAATTTTCCAAATAAAAAGTGACTACGACCGAATGAAGCGTATCTCCCTTTACAAATCTCGAATTAATCATTGAAATATTACTACTACAATAGCCATTACCAACAACAACATACTGCAATCTAATGATGCTATCCATCAACTACCATTTCAAAAGATGCATTGCAAGGCAAGAAAAAATAGACAACACATAACTCAGGATCAGAATCCTCAACAATGTCAGTTCCTTGTGTGTTCTCGGGATCCTCCTAGTGATCCATGCCATCGATTACTTGAATCTCAAAACCTAATGTACCACCAGCCTAGCAATGTGGCTTAGGCTCTAGCACAAGTTCAAGGTGTTGGCGAAGGTAGTTAGCCCAATACGTCTCCCAATAGCCAATGAGTAGACCACAGTAGGTGTTGAAATTGTCTGTGGCATTAAGTGACGCATTCATATCCTTTAGATAGTCTTTACCATATCTCACTGGGCACCATCAAGCGTAGCCGAGAAATGGGAGAAAGTCCCCAGGTCGTGTAGTAAAAGGCCATGGTCTCATGCCAAGTTACACGCTTGCTGAAATCACACGATGTGCTACGGAACTGACTCACGATCCTTAGCCTCAAAGTTCCTGATTGCCCTAAAAAGTTCACTGTCTTCACAGACACGCCTGGAGATACCAATTATGTAAAGTCCAATTGGGCAGGGTTTACTAATATCTTTTAGTCAAATCTTGAGGATTAAAATGAAATATCTTTTCAAAAATAGTCACACTTTACAATATTTAAAAAAAAATTATTTTCAAAACCTTGTAAGTCTATAGAAACTTAGACCCACTTTGATCTCAAACTGTAATGCCTGAATTTGAAAAGTCTTTGGGTCACTAATTTGACTTTTCTTGTTAACTTTTAAAAATAATAAAATGTGGAAAAAGACAAAATTCAATAAAGTTTTTGATGGGTGTGGAAGATAACCATAGAATATCAATCCTTGATGGTTGTAACAAAATAAGTGGAGATCTCAAATGTTTTCTTCATGATTAACAGGCAAATTCCAAATGATAATTTTTTTATAACATAATTTAATTGTGGCTATCGCTCATCATTCTACTACCGGCTCTAAATTTTGTAATTTGTTAGATTGGAAATAATGAGTATTTCATTTAAAATACTCAGTAGACCCTGCACACCATTTACATTCATGTCACAATAATACACAACCATGCAAACTAACATACTTTTTAAAAATCAGTAAATTCATATGCTTCTTAATAGGCTAACATCATAAAGCGTCTCTTAATGGGCGAGACCTTTTAATAGGTCCAATATAACACTTATATATTTTAATACGCAATAGCATAAAATTCCCATTAATCATACATATCACAACAATATAAATCAAATAATAGTGTGCACGTTTAAGAGAAATAATATTTTAAATAAAGGATCTACCTCATAATGTTTCAAGTCGAGCTCCAAATTATTCAAAAATAAGTCTCTCAGTTATCAAGCACACTGTCTAGCCAATAGAGGCAATTAATTAGGGTTAGAATTCATAATTTAAGGTTTTATGGTATAATTAAATATTTAGGAACTAAGTTGTATAATAATAAAAGTTAAAGACTTTAAAATTAATTATTTGAATAGTTTGAGGGTAATTTAATTTGAACGAAAGGTTTTAGCACTTATGTGATTAGAATTAAAATTTTTAAGGACTAATTATACAAATTTGAAATTTTGGGGGTTAATTCAACAAATTTAAAAGAATTGAGGGATGAGTTTGATTGAGATAATAACTTTAGGGTTAAATTAAATTACTAGAGAAGTTTTTGATTTAAAACTAGAGATTACCAATTCTTAAAAGCTAACTTATGTGTGTTTTATAACCTTAAAGGCCTAAAACGCAATTTCTAATATTTTGTTACCCAGATCTAATACACATCAGGTAAAAGACGTGAGAATTAAGCAGGGAGTGATAAAGAAGGCATTTCAAGTGTGAGGGCCATCAAAGACAAAATCTGGCTAATTTCTGGCGAAATCAAGGTTGAAATTGGAGGAATAGATAGCTCACGACGTGCTGTATGAGTTGGTGTAAGTTTTTGAAGGTATGATGATGGTTTTCGATGAGGAAGGGCGGCGATCTTGGTGGTTTTTTGGCCGAAGTGGAGGTAACATTATGCTCCTCGTGATGTGAGGAAGCTATTGGTGCCAATTTTGTGGCCTGGAATGAAGGTTCAAGAATGGCCAAAAATGGAGTTGCTCGGTTTCAACCGAGCAACACTGTGTTTGCATTTTTCTTCTTTTTTTCTCATTTATTTTTGATGTTAATGGTTGAGGAAGATGATGATTTCTTTAATATATTTATGAAATGTTTTGATAGTATCATTTTAGTATGCATTTTGTTTGATTTTTCATAGTGTAGAATATGATGAAATGTAAGAGCAAAGAAGGGAAACTTTTAACTTGTCACAAGAGATTCCTTTTGTTACTGGAGTTGTGGATGCTTTTGAATTCTTGTTTAGCTTGTAATACAAAGAAGATATATCAAAATGTTAGTTTATTTGTTGTGGAAGAAGGCGTTTCCACGATCAAACAAGACATATACAGGAATACTTAAAATAAACAGTATCCTACAATCACATCAGCATCGTTGACATCCTCATGGGTCATGGCAAGCACTCGTGCTTTTCCCTTCTTATCTTGCTGTGCATCCTTCTTCTGATCACTATTTTGAGAAGGTGCGTTGGTGCACTTTGATGCAAAATGGCCTGGCTGACTGCATTCATAGCACCCCATAAGCATTCTCCCTTGTGTATTTTCTTACAGTTGGGGCAAGGTGGAAAAGTATTACCAAACTATCCCTAAGTGGTCTTAGTGTTTAGCTTTTTGTTTGGTGCATAATTCTTGTTCTGATTTTGTGATTGCCTATGCCACTTTCTCTTTCCATAATTCTGCTAATTTCCCTTACTCCCATAACCACTGAATTGTGGACTAGAATATGCCACGGTCTGAGACATTTTCACTAGTTGGCCTTAAGTGGGCAATGCGTGAGAGCGCACAATTTGGCAGATATCTGGGTGCAAGCCTCTCTCAAACCTCTGTGCCTTCATAGCCTCGGTGCTCACCAAGTACAAGGTATAGCGAGAGAGTTCTTCAAACTTCCTTCCATAATCAATGATCTCCAAGTCTCCTTGTCTCAGTTTTAGAAACTCAGACTCCTTCTAATCTCACAGGGCTTGTGGGAAGTATTTGTCTGTATATCAGTTTTGAATTGTTCCCAAGTCAAGTCCTAGTCCTATAGATAGACTCCTCGCCAATGGCGAGCACGACCCTTTGGTTTAAACTCAGCACATAGAACTTTTTGATCATCAAGGCATGAGATATGGCAGAATATTTTCCCCAAAGATATGAGCCACTCCTTTGCAGCTAAGGGGTTATTGACGCCATCAAACTTGGGTGGTCCATACCCATGAAACTGTTCAACCATTGACATAGCTAGGGCTGCTGGCACTGCAGGTGTATTCTGTCTCAGATTAAGTACTACCTGGAGTAACTCCCTGATTATGCCAGTCTATGATTTGCCTCGTGGCAGTTCCTTTGCATCACAAGACATCATATCATGCATACAAAAATCTATGTATAGCGGTAAAGCATATGCAGAACTCTCATCTTGTCTCATCTCATGCATAAAGTAATTAAGCTCATGCAAATAATATATAAGAACATAAACCACACCTCTATATACATATTCATTGCACAACCAATTAATATTAGCACTACTTTTGGGAAATATCTTTAGAAAAGACCCTACCTCAAGTTTCTCCGAGTCGAGCTAATGTGTAACGCCCCAAATTTCAGAAACTTGGGTCGCTAACTGATCTTTAAAATTAACTTAAAATGCGGAACTTATAACAAAATAATTAAATGCGGAAAACCTTATTAACGAATAACAGAGAATCTTGTCCGAAAACAAGTAGAGTCTCAACAGTCAAATAAATGAATAGTCTGAAATCTTAGAAAAACATATAAGCTTCAAGTTATGTTTCTAGTAGCTTTCGTCCGTCGTCCCGCCACCGGCTCCAAAACCTGAAAGTGTTAGTTTGAAAGAATGAGTATAAAAATATACTCAGTAGACCCTAGCGCATATTAATCAACTCACACAATAAACATGACATGGAAATATGCAAATAATTCTTTCTTTCTTTCTTCCTCGGAAGGATCTTGTCTTGTCTTAGAGAATAGATATTCTCGTTCTTAT
>CAVNYN010234089.1:0-87345 GCA_963692815.1 Nyctanthes arbor-tristis
ATATAGGCAAAAATGAGAATCTCCAACACCCCCCCCCCCTCAAAAAAAAAAAAAAGAGGATTTTGACCGAAAGTCTAAACTATCTCGGACAAACAAAATACATCCCCGTCGCTTTCGTAGGTGAGTTCGATTAGTCTTACATTATTATGCTTTCTAAAAGTACTTATGGACCAAACTAAAGGTCGAACACTAAGTTTGAAAATAGCGCTTACATTTTTCCGATCCAATCGATCAATCCTCAATCCCCTCAATCATCTTTAATAATTAAAGGCTTGGAGATTGATCAACAACCCCTTGATGATTTTCTACTGAAACATAAGTGAATTGGTCACACACACACATGATTATTCCCCTTTTTTTTTATTTCTCATTCGATTTAATAATATTTTCTGTAATAAACTTTGACGATGATTAAATTCAAATCAAAATGTCTGATGTTAATTAGTGATTCGATTAATTATAGATTAATCAGAACAATTCATTGAATTTGGAGTGGGAAGACTTTCTGTAAACGCGTTTATGAGTAGTTAGTTTGTCAATTTTCTCATAAGTTGTTTTAGTTAGCATTATTAATTAAACGTCATTAGCAACTAATTGATGTGATTTGTCTGCATATTAGTGGGTTATTATTGAAACTTAGAACTAAATCAATTGTCAAAAAGTGAGTGAAGGATCAACTGATGTGAAAATAAAGTTGACAATGTGATTGCTTTGATTTCCTCCGATATTTACTTTAAACTATGTCTCATTTTTACCTTATTTGGCTCAACACGTTTGATTTTAAGCATCACACCAATTAGACACTATTACATGATTTTAATTTTAATTTTAATCTTCGTCAACTTTAGTATTTTACTAGATAAATATGTCGGAGTTTTTATCCGGAGACACGGATGCCTCTATTTTAGAGATACCAGGTACATATGATGCATTCTCCTCTATTAATTTACATGGCCGCACATGTGAGATTGCAAACTTAATTATTGGCGGTGTCCTACACATGCATTTCTTATGAGAGCACAACTATAAATATCACGATCTGATATAAATGTAATAGATATAGTGGGTTTAATCGTTTGAGTATCACACCAATTACACGCTACTACATGATTTTAATTTTAATCTTCCTCAACTTTAGTGTTTTACTAGATAAACAAATTGGAATTTTTATCCGAAGACACTGTGTCTCTATTATAGAGAGACACATGGTGTATATGGCGCATTATCCTCTATTAATTTACACAGCCCCACATGTGGGATTGCAAACTTAATTATTGGATGTGTCTTGCACATGCTTATGAGAACAAAACTACAAATATCACAATCTGATATGAGTGTAATAGATATAGTGGATTTAATTGTTTAAGTAAATACAATAATAAATTTATCTAATGTGACAAAAGAATCTTAAAGACGTAGCTTCGACAACCCTGATTATGCATAATGATATATCTGTATAGGTCAGTATATATAGCTTTCTAATCAATTTCTAACCTTGGTGATATATCTATGTTATAATATTTTTCCCATCTATTTGGGCATGCAATTGTATAAAAGAGTGGCCTATGTATATAAAATAAAAGTTCAATAAAATAAATGGCAAGATTAACATGTGAATCCACAGGGGAATGTGTCAAAAACTGGTGGCAAGTTAATTAAAGTTGTGCAACAAACGGGGGGTCATATGGGGCCAATCTCCATCGCCTATTTCCAATTTAGTCCCCAAAACCTCCAACATTGCCCATCATTTCTTGAAAAGAAAGATACTGAAAATTTTGGACTCCATTTTTAGTGGATTTGTGATCACTATGGCTTGCACGAAAATAAAGCTCTTGTCCACCCAAAGCATTTCATTTCTCAATATATAATAACCTAAACACATGAAATGTTAGTATTATACAGTGCAGTGTTATGTAACAATTAAGCATGCACCGATAGTTCAATATTGATGATGATTCAGAAGGATATGACTTTATCCCAATTTTGACCTTGAAAAAATCGCGTAATTTTGCTGTTTTTTTAATTCTTGCCCTTGAGATTTCTTAAATTCCGACAGCCACCTCATTGATATAGCTTACTGGGTATGTAAAACTCCTCTTAAGTACAATTTTTTCCATACACTTATAACTATTCAAAAGGTTGTGTGTATGTTTTTTACCCAGCAGTATAAAGTTTCATTCAATATTTAATATTATTATTCTTTAACAAGTGACTACTTATTTATTTATTTACTTATTTTTGAATTTAGGGGACAACTTATAATTACACATTATCTAGAGGAACTCGTGTGAGAGATGACAGTGTCTAGCCATATCCTTGCTTTTTATTTGTCCACTGAGAGACAATTTGATTGAGCTAATTGAGCAAAAAGTGCTAGAAAAAGACTTCAATTCCATGGACGTGTGAAGGCGATCATTTTACGATTCGCTATATTTTCTTCGACCGTGAAATTATAATGTCACATTGAGTAGTTTGTACTCTACCCATAAAATTGCTCTCCATCATAAAATCTATCAAACCAAATACTTTTGTCTGAAAAATTAAGGGGGAAAAAACCAAGTGACAAGTGTTGTTTTGCGATATGCAGTAGAAGATTTGACATTTTTAATCTTTCATTGGATATTTAAAAAAAAAAAACAAAAGTAACATAATATAATATACAATGTTGTTCTGGAATATGTACTATGTACATCCTCGTTTGCACATACTGATCATAACAATCGTATGATAAGGGTAAACCCAAATTCTTGTTGATAAAACACTAATATGTGTGAATGAAATTTCTTTAGTTGTCATCTCTGACATCACTAAAATAAGCGATTTGTGAACAAAAATCATTTGAAACAGTAAAATGTGCCCTATAACAATAATCCCTTCTGCCCACAAAAAGAAGAAAGTCACCTAATATGGGGAGACATAATTATTATCAGTAGAAATCTCTCCATTTTGACAGTGATTTTTCTCTCTATTACAGGCTCAAAAAATTCTCAGGACCACACTAACTTTCCACTTCCCTCCAAACTCATTTCTTTCACCAAAACCTTCACAACTAGGCTATGGATAACAATATTAATATTCCGAGCTAATTTTCTCGTCCGAGCATTTTGGTACACGTACGAGCAGTCCACAGAAGAGATCAGTATCTTCATTGTCGCGTTTACAAAACTATAGCTAGGCTACCCTATTCTGAAAGCCTGTGGGACCACCTATCGATCCCGTCCCATCCCTTCCCATCCCAACCCGACCCTGAAGCATTTAGTTTGAGAGTACTTATAACATACATATAGGCTCCTATATATGTACATGCACCACGTTTACTTTGGTGCATGGCATATATAATCAAGAAATCAAGTTGATTGTTGCTTCTTGTGTTTAAGGGACGTTGCCCGGCATCTTTGACGTGTCGAGGTTTAAGGTTGCGCATATAGCGTCGTTCATGAACTCCACGCTCAAGTACTTGACAGGAATCAAAGGCCCCAGTGGCTATGGATCAAAATCAACCGCTGAGCAGATTACAGAAGATTGCATGGCATTCACGCCAAGTTATAATCTCACAGCAATTGTCACTGGTTAGTCTCCTTGTATTCCTCCGGCTGAGCAGATAAGAAATCTTGAAAACAGTCTGAATTAATTTTTCAGAAATAAAGCTTAGTTTTTCTTCTTCCTGTCGCTATAAGCAAATAAGCAATACTGACAAGTGTATGATTTTTTTTCAAGTTTCTTTTTTTTCTTTGGATTTTCAAAATTCAAAAGAATTTCGCTAAAGAGTGCCGCCTCATGAAGTATTATTTGTTTGGCAGTGGGGTTGTCATCAAAAATTTGCATCAATTTTTTTTTTTTTTTTTAACGTTCAAATTTATAGCTTAATTAGGATTTTGAATATTTTCTCATGACAAGGCGCGACGTCTGGCATTGGGGCTGAAACTGCAAGAGTGCTAGCGAAGGGGGGGGTGAGAATAATTATTCCGGTGAGGGACCTGAGGAAAGCAGCGAGAGTGAAAGAAGGTTTACTAAATGAAAATCCAGCAGCAGATATAATCTTGTTAAAAATAGATTTGAGTTCATTTGCCTCAATCCAGAGATTTTGCTCTGAATTCTTATCTCTGGGATTGCCACTTCATATCCTCATGTAAATTCCTATTCCTTCTTCATGTTCTCCAGTTCTCTTTCGAAAGTATATATAAACACATGTTTGGCACTGGACCATAGTGCATATATGCATTATTAATAATACATAGGCTTTCACTAGTCCTGTTCAGTGTTGTCCAAACAGTCGACTGTACCAGACATGCATCACGAGGGTTATATACACAACTGATGACAGACGTCATATTTTTACCATTGTGCAGAAATAATGCAGGCAAATATTCACAAAAATTGGAGTACTCTGAAGACAAAATTGAGAACACTTTTGCCACTAATTATTTAGGTATCCTCCTCCTCCTCCTCCTCCTCCTCCTCCTATGCACCAGTGTCAGAAACCATGCACGTATGGGAAGGAAAAAACCAGAGACAGTGGGCCTGAAGATGCACAAACTTTAAAAGTTTACATTTTAAAGATAAATAAATATATATATAACCAAAAAAAAAAAAAAAAAGTGAAGTTTTATTAGCGAAAAATGTTACTTCCATAATCATGTTTTGCAAAATAAGTAACTTAAAAATAATTTCTAGTCTTTTGGTTTTGGCAGGTCATTTTCTTTTAACAGAAATGCTGTTGGGAAAAATGGTGGAGACAGCTGCAGAAACCGGCATCCAAGGAAGAATAGTGAACGTCTCTTCTGTGATTCACAACTGGGTGAAAAAGGAGAATTTTTCCTTCTGTAAAATGCTCAGCCCCAAAAGGTGAAAGTTCCAAATATTCTCGCTTCTCAGTATTCATTTCATAATAATCTAAAATGACATCCTGACTACAGAAAAAAGCAGATAAAATGTACATATTTTAACTTCTGAAATATTATGGCGAATAATGTTGTTAAACAAGAAAGCAGAAAAAAGAGGTGGGTCTAGGTGTCTAGACACATTTTGTTTGAAGAATTATTTCACAAAATTGGTCCACTATGGAATAAATGACATTACTTCACATTCAAGATATGACAATACAATGATCATCGATTTTATCGAGTCAAGCATACCTAACATAACAATGCCTGAATGTCATCTAGTTTGTCAATTTGATTTACCAAATCTTGCTAATTTTGCAGATACAATGGCACTCGTGCATATGCACAATCAAAACTAGCCAACATATTGCACGCCAAGGAATTGTCAAGACAGCTCAAGGTATGAGGAAAAAAAATAGCATTAATAAAACTTAAAATTTGTCTCTTAATCTACAATCAGATCAGACACTTAAATGATTTTCTCTACTTAGAAGTAGACAAAAGGTATTACTGAAACAAGCCTTTCACAGTCATAAGCTTCTCTGAATTTGTAAAGCAAAACAAGAAAAAGAAAAAGTTTTATTTGGTCTCATCATCATAATGTTTATGGGAATCTAACAGGCAAGAAAAGCAAATGTAACTATCAATGCGGTACACCCGGGGATTGTAAAGACAGGAATTATCAGAGAATACAAAGGATTTATCACAGGCATGCATTAACTCTGGAAGTTGCTTTTGATCCATTCGTTTTGGCTTTTAGCAAGATTTGCAAAGCACCAACCAAATTAAAACTAAATCCACTGCTTTATTTGCAACTTTCAGATTCTTTGTTCTTTGTGGCATCTAAATTCCTGAAGTCAATACCACAGGTTTGTTTATGCATATACTTGTTCATATCCTACGTCAGTGAAGTTTAATTTTTGGGGAGTTTGATTCCTATTCTTCATTTCTCCTCATAGGTGTTAGATTCGTATTCTTCATTTCTCATCATAATCATACCTACCACTGATTTAACAATTACTCAACTAAAACCAAACATCTCATCTGTTAAAATTTAAAAATTTTTTAAGTTCTAAAGAATTTTTACTTTTAACATTCATTATGGGCATCCTAGTCTTGCGACAACTTACAAAACGAGTGTGCAAAATGATATTTACCTTGTCTCTTCTCATTACTTCGTGAAATCTGGCATGCTGTTTGCAGAGATGCAGCAACCACATGTTACGTTGCATTAAGCCCACGTGTGACTGGGCTGAGTGGCAAGTATTTTGCAGACTGTAATGAGAGTCACTGCTCAGAGCTAGCAAATGATGAAATTGAAGCCCGTAAACTATGGAAGCAGACAAAATCTTTGGTACATTGGCGTTTGCTCTACCCAGCAGGTTAAAATTGAAGTCGCCCTCCACAAATAAAATTAGGCAGTTCTCGACATGTAAATAAGTAGTTATACAATTGTATATCCAGGGTGAACAGCAATAGCATAAGCAGTATACTCTTAGCATTAGTGAATCCCTAGTTCATGAAACAAGTAACTTTTTGTACAGAATAATACCAATTTTGCGTATTTTCCAACAACAGAATTTGCAAGCCCAAACGCAGACATTCTGCTCATCTTTCAAAACATTCACAAGGCAATATAGAAAGTTCAAATACTAGTAGCCATTATATCTCCTGTCCTGTGTTCACTGGCAGACCGCATCCAGCTGTAAACCATCAAATATGCAATATAACTGCAATCTAGTCGAATAAAAGAATGTGCAATTGGGAGCTGAATCGTGATCAATTATGCATGTTGATTAACTATTGAACATGAATACCCAGTATTGCTGAGAAAGAAGAAACAAAATTTTATAAATCAGCACAGATCGGCAACAGGACAATTTTTTTACCACAAGAAAAGACAATATTATCAGTTATAGGAACTAATGACGCCACTGCGCTCAATTTAGCATGCTATCAACCAATAACGTTAATATTACAAAAGCAAAAAAGATCTTTGCTTTGGTGCGTTGATGCTTGAACAATGGAGCAAGGGAGTACTGCGTGTGCGAGTAGTTCATGAGATCTAAGACAATCCTCAATTTTTAACCTGCCAATAATTCATTGTTTTCAATTATATACTAATCATGAGTGGAAGAGACATAAATATACATGAGTAAATGTGTGTACCCTATCACATAAGCTTTATGCGTGATTAAAAAATTGCTCACTGATTGTGAACCAAATATGTGTAGCAAAGGAGCTAGGTTGTATTAGGTTGACAAACATCATAAAATTTCATCACATGTTAAAAATGATATGCATTTAGACCTAAAGTGATTAATATTCATAGTAGAAAATTTTACAAAAGAGAATCATTCTTCACTTATCCCTTCTTCAGTTCCTTAGAAGAAAGAAAATAGCAGGAAAATAACTTATGAAGCATGCGCAACACAAAAGAAGACATACATTCTTAGTGCTCATCCTAGGTGAAAGATAGCACTAACATATACAATTTACTCTTGTACAAAAACATTTACTTATTGATCTTGTAAGGTTAAGAAATGCTAATATAAGATGCTCAAATTATGTCTCAAATAGATACAGCAGTGATTAAGATTATGCATATCCTGTCTTATCCATGTTTACTCTTCCTAACTCACCTTTAAACGTGAGGAGCGACGAAGGGATGAAGCAGATCCCGGGGACTGAATTGCCTGTCCTTTTCCAACCTTTCTAGAGTTGCGCTTAGATTCACCAGGTTGAATCTCTTTTTCCTTAACAACAGATTCACTTCCATGATCAGTTGAAACTGAGGCTCCTGGGGCTGACGGAGAGATCATTGAAGAATCTTGAAGAAGAAATGCATCGCTGTTAGAGGTTCCTGAATATTCCTTATGCATATACTGAGAAAACTTGTGATCTTCAAAAACAATAAGCAGCCAAAATATCATTTCTTTTCCATTATCATATAACATATCATTGGACAAGCAACGGGAATGTAGACTTCTTTTTTCCAAAATCATATAACATATCGTTAGTAAGAGACGCGCAATATAAGGTCGTACCACGAACTGCGACTTCTTGGAATTTCTCTCTCATGGATCTGACAAATTTGAAAAGTCCATTGCTTTTATTCAGCTCACTGATCAGTTCTCGTGTGTCATCCAAAGGGTGATTGCAATCAAGCACTGGTGATAAAACAGAAAGAGAACACGGTAAGATTCTTATTCGTCGGAAGTAATCAAATGGCTGAAGTGAATAATCCTTACATGTGTAAATCTCGTTCTCAAGACGAATGACAAACGAATACTGCTCATTCGGGTCTTCCATATTAATGTTTGTAAATATGAACTTTATACCTACGAGAGAGAAAGAGGGATAGAATGAGAGTTATTATTTCCTTTTTCATCTCTCTATTTGAGTGTATGAAGTAATATGCAAGTCAACAAAAAGGTCCCAGGAATTATTTACCATGACCACATTCTATACGGAAACCAAGGACCTTATTATACCATGAAATGGCCTCTTCTATTTCTTCTTTATGCGCACTGCTGTGGTACTTTTCTTCATAAGCTGCCAGAGCTTATCTCGAAAAAAGGAAAAAAAGGATCAGCACTATATGATAAAGATATAATTACTTTATCAAGAACATTATTTTGAGATACGAACATGTAAAGAGCGATGCATTATATAAATCTAGACTTTAAAGGCAAACCCATGACCTAACAAGGAAGAGAAGTACATAAATGAAAACACTATCCCACCATGACCCACCAAGGGCTCGGAATCAGAAACTCGTAGTGGAAGGAGGGCAGAGACGGTAAAAGAAGACATGAGTTTGGATAAATAAGTAACCCTCCAACTTCACTTTATCGCTCACTTCCAGTCACCTAACAACGAAGATGATATGTATCTCTCTCCACTAATCACCCCAAACAACAAGCTCCAAAATTCAGAGATCGGAAGAGCGTCGTGTAGGCTCTATTTTCTCATCTCTCCAATAGCCTATCAATCTTCTAAAGATTCTCTCTACCATTCACCCTAACCAACATGCTCCAAAGCTCAGTCCCTGTTTTACTTGCCTCTATTTTTTCATCTCTCCAATAGCCTATCAATCTTCTAAAGATTAATAATTACGGTAATAAATGGTGACAATGCATATTCACGTTATCTACCCTGTGAATCACAAAATACTCTCTACCCAATACAACATCCCATTAATGGGCTTAATGCATACTTAAGTTCCAAAATTGAATGTTTGGCTAGTAAGCTTATACATAAGAAAAAACTTGGCAACGCTTTGAAGTATTAGTGAATTGTTCTGCAACATTTTTCTCCTTGTGACGATTTCACACTTAATTCACTTCCATTTTTCCGTATGCCTTCCTGCAACAGTTATCTGCTAATGTTCAAAGCCTTAGCATGAATCATACAGAACTTTACCACCCAAAAGTAAAGAGGGGAAAAAAAAAATACAGCATCAAAGGCAACGTAAATTAGAAAGAATTCACC
Source organism: Nyctanthes arbor-tristis (assembly GCA_963692815.1). Lineage (NCBI taxonomy): Eukaryota > Viridiplantae > Streptophyta > Magnoliopsida > Lamiales > Oleaceae > Nyctanthes > Nyctanthes arbor-tristis. The sequence goes on from CAVNYN010234089.1 coordinate 9,378, forward strand.
TTCAGACTGTTGAGATATTATATCAGCATATTCATCTCTCTTTGCTCTTTGATTTTCAACAATTCCCTTAAGTTCTTCAAGTCTAGCTTTTGTAACAGATATTGAGTCTCTTGTTGCCATCAGTTTTGCTTCTTTTCGAGTCTTTACTGCAAACGGGGGACCAGGGAGAGATGTAAACATGCTCGATGAAGTTTGTAAATTCAGCAAATGAATGTTTACAAGCACAATGAAATGAGTGGTATAATCTATGTTGTTTCTGAATCCTATTTTATTAAACTCACAACTAACTATCAGCTAATGTAACAAGAAAAGCAAAAATTTTACTATATAAATACATATGGAAGAAAAACAGTTATTAGCACTTCTGCCATACAGAGAGAGAGAGAGAGAGAGAGAGAGGCTACCGGCAAGAGCTTTTACCAAAGCATCCTCAGCTTCTCTCAACTCGGTTTTAAGCTTCCTTAATTTTTCTGCTAGAGTACCATAACAAAATTAAGCACAAAAGTCAGAATTACCAGTTAATTAACAAAGTACGGGGATCCCACAACCCAAACAATTCCTAATATGATCTCACAACTATTAGCTAATAAAAATTCAATTATGTACCAAAAATGAAAAAGAAGAATTCAGAGTCTAATGAAAATAAATAAGCCTCAATCACAACAAAATAAAAGAGAATTACAAAGGTAAGAACTTTTGGGTTTTGGGCTTTGCACTTCCCGAATTATTCCTAGCTTAGAAACTATAACTAAATCTAAGATACGATATTCGAACAATTAAGTAAAAATTGCACAAACCCTAAAGTAGTAAAATTAACCCAATTACAACCCCAGAATAAACTCAAAAAACTGGATAAAGTACTCGCCTTGAAGATGAATGGTTTGTTGGGCGTTTGACTTGGCCAAATCTAAATTATTCCGGTTGAAGTTGACGGCGGAATCGATCCTCTGCTGCTGAATGGATATTTCTTTCTCACATATTAATCGGATTTCCGCCATTCGGTTCCGTACATTGTTCTCCCCTTCACTCTGCATCTGTATCTATTGGAGAAATCTGACTCTTCTGGCGACTGCGAGTGCTTGGATCAGCAAGAAAGGTGAATTGAATGAAGTTGGGCGGGGGGGGTTTCGTTTTAGCCCGCCATTTTATTTTGCTTCATTTCAAACTGTTGTACGACGTGATCAGCGAGGCTGAACCTTCAAAATTATATATTAATGCTACAAAATTTGCAGAATGGACCACATTTTAATTGTTTGAAAAGGTCTTCAACTTTATTAATGACTGCAACTATGCCCTCAAATTCTTTGTTACATTTTTTGAAATTAATTTTTAATAATTAACTTGACACATAAATAAGTCTGTTTAGACACACATGTAAACAAAAATTATAATAAAAAAAGAGTTAGGATTACCTTATTACCTCTAAAATGACTTTTAAATCTCCTTGAATTGTGTAAGGTTAATAAACTAATTTAAAGCCCTTTTGTTATAATTTTTGTCTACATGTATGTTTAACTAGCGTAACTTCATAAATGATAGTTTATATATAAGCATTGTGTTAGTGCTGTTTGAAACTAAAAGCGAGATTCATGCTACAATGTTCTTCATATTTTGTATTAGTTACAATTTTTATGGATAAATGAGTAATTTGATAACTAAAAAGAAAATTAGATGAAAAATATATACACAGACAGGTTAAAAATACTAATTGTAAAGAAAAGAAGTTAAGGATGTAATTACATTAAGAAGTAAATACTGAGAACCTTTAAGATAATTAAGGTGTGGTGCATTGAAAAATATTTGTAGTGGGAATATTAGCCTTTAAAAGAAGATCTAGTTACCACATCTTAGTAAATAATGCCATGTGTATACCAAATAGATTGTTTTTATTTATAAGTGAATTTTACTCTATTATAAGTAAATAAATTGGTCTTTAAAATTAAAAACAACTTATCTTAGTATTATTTTTACATCAAAGTAGCTTTTACTTTATAATAATAAGCAAATATTTGTATTTGAGAAAATTAAAATTAAATTAAATACAGTAAAACAGGTTTGGGAAATTAAAGTTGCAAGACGTAGCTCCTAATTACAAGAAGTCCTTGCATGATTTTGATTTATTTTTTATTAATAATTTTGTGAAAATAAGTATTATTAGTTACTATTCTTGCTTTAGTTCTTTGTTGGTACAGATGAAGTTATTTTACTGAGAAAAAACATGCAATGTAATTGAAAAAATGAACCATAGAAAATAACTGAAAAAATCAAAATCATACAACTCATTGTCACGCCACCCTATGATTCGCCGGTAATCTCCGGCTTGATCTTCTGTTTACCATTTCATATAATAAGAACTTGAAGAATGAAGCACTTCATTGCCATTGTCTTGTTGCTTCTCCTGTATTTTGATTGCTGAAGTTTCAACCGAAATGCCGCAGTCCTGCACTTTGAGCAATCTAAGATTCACGATTTTGCCTTGACGTGATTTTCTTTTTACTTGTTTATTTCCTCATATAATACGAACTTGGAGGACTTCATAGTCGCCATTGTCTTGCTGCTCACGTATTTTGATCGCTGAAGTTTCAACTAAACGGCCACAGTCACACACCTCGAGAAATCTAAGAGTCCCAATGTTGCCAATATCTTTAGGAATCTCCTCAAGATCGAAGCATTCTTTGAAGACAAGACGCTCAAGCATGGGAAAGTTATCACTATAAGCTACCCAATGGTGCAGATCAAGGTACTCAAGTAGCAGAAATTTCAAGTTGACAAATTCTCCTTCATTTGGCTCCCACTTTTCGCCTGAAAACGCGTCCCTTTTCAACTTGAGCACTTCTAGATTGAGCAACGAACCAATGGCAGTCATTTCTTCCCAAGGAAGTTTGCAACCTCGTAAAGTTAGCCTCTTGAGGGAAGTTGGAAAAGCGAATATGTTATGATGCAGACAATGACCGAAAAAGAAGCATTTCAATATCTCCAGCTTTTGTAGTTGGCTAAGATTATTTAGACAGTAGTATTCCCAATTCTGGCGTTTGCCACTGTATGAGATTCCGAGTTTCTTTACATTCGGAATTCTTTTGATTACCTCTTCTGTGCACCGGAAATTTCTTATGCTGGAGAGTGTCTGTAGGTCTTCAAGAGCAATAACAGAGTTTTCTGCAAGGGGAGGATCAGAAAGAATCACATTTCCACTCAACTCAACATGTCTTAATTGTGTCATCTTCCATATTTCCGGTGGTAGGCATATCGAGGCATCATGCAGAACCAGAATCAAACTTTGCAGATTCTGAAGTTTGTGCATTAATTCAATAGGCCATCCACGATTACAGCCGCCACTAAGGTACCGTAAATTAACTTGTTGTATAATTTGGTCCGGCAACCTAGTGGCATACTTAAGGCCATTATGCAGTACTTGAAGCAGCCTCTCATTCACAAGCTTTTGAAGATCAAGAAGCCCATTAACAAATAAAGGTGAGTGTTGTATGTTTGGTGGGTCTGCGCAATGGTAATAAAAGATCTCTCTGTGTCTGTGAAAGCTTACTCGGTGGGCATTGGTGGCTACTGGAACATCGTGGCGGTTCTCATTAGTGACATGAAGAAAGTTAGTTCTTTGAGCTTCTCTCCCGCATAGATCGTGTAAGAGATCATGAATCTTGCATATCTTCACTTTGTCATCGTAGCTACGCTGGTCAGCTAGAACAAGATTTCTATCAACAAGATCTGACAAACATTCATATGCAACATCTTCCAAACTTGTAGACTCTGTTGGTTGTAGAATTCCCTCAGCAACCCATAACTTGACAAGCATGGGGACATGGATACGAAAATCTTCAGGAAAAATTCCCAAATAGAGGAAACACTCTTTCAAGTGATAAGGTAAATGATTGTAACTTAAATATAGTATCCGTGAGATTTGGTCATCACTTGAAGCTATCAAATTTAGATTTTCTGCGACATTTGTCCAAGAACTTTCGGTTTTGCTTGCCTTTGAGAGGAGCCCTCCGATCACAACAATTGTGAGTGGAAGTCCTCCACAGTTCTTCACAATATTCTTCCCAATAACCTCCAATTCACGAGGGCAGCAATCTTCTCCGAACACTTTCTGACAAAACAAGTTCCAACCATCATCCTCCTTGAGAAAATTCATGCGATGAATGTACTTCGCAACGTTAGCCCCTCTTGCTTCCATAGGAGTCAATATGTCGATAGCCACTCTCTCTTCCCGAGAAGTCAGCATGATTCGGCTTCCATTTTTCTCATTTGGAAACAAACGCTTCACATCATCCCAAACCTTGGCATCCCACATGTCGTCCAACACAATAAGGTACCTACAACCCTTGAGCTGCTTATACAAAACTTCATCTAATTCTTTGCTGGCACTGGACATGCTCGTTATTGCTTTGTCCACCATGCTTCTTATCCTTTGCAGATATTTTGATAGAGTCTACAAGGCCCTCAACGATTTCTTTCTTGACGTAATCTTGAGATACCGTTACCCAAGCACGAATGTGAAAGTTTTCCACAATGGACTGATCATCATAAAGTCTTTTGGCCAAAATAGTCTTGCCAATTCCGCCCATCCCAATAATGGGAATAATTTTAATTTCTAACGAACCTTTAACCAGTCGCTCCTTGATCTTATCCAAGTCAGCATCATCAAGACCCACCAAGTCACCCTCGCCGATTGAAGCACGTTTTGGCGAAGAAAGAGATAATGACATGATCCTCATCTGTGGATCTCTCATGCTAATCTCCTTCTTCACCTCTTTTGCATCTTGCTTAAAGGAATCCAATTCTTTCATTACTTCCCCTAACTCTGTGAAATTCTCATCTCCATCACTTGTTGCAATCTAGGAATCAATCGGATACTCTGCTTTATGTGTTACAACAGTGGTTTTATTCTCCAAAGTTTCTGCTACATTTATGCTTTCTGCTGATGAAGAATTTTCAAGAAAAACTTGTAAGGAACTAACTGTTTCAAGAAGAGTTTCAATTCTTTTTTTGTTTTTCTTTACGACCAGTATTTTTGTATAGAGAACAAAGAGCAGAAAAATTATGGGTTCAAACTAAACTGAGAAATAAGATAGAATAGGTTGCAACAAAAGGATATGCAATCGGCTCCAGAATCACCCAATATATACAAGTTGCTTAGCAAATTGCAGTTTTTTCTTTCTTTCTTTTTTTTTTTTTTTTTTTTTTTAAATTGAATAGCAAGCAGCCAATGCTGACTTGAGCAAATCAAGGAAAACAGAAAAAAATAAAAAATTGTTTACTAATTTTCCCTTCTCGTTTTTTTCAACTAGCTCCATATAACGCAAAACATGTATACTAACCCCACTTTGCCTCCACAATTAATAAAGTGCTGCTTGTAGGAGAAATGGAAATATTTTTTTATAATAATGAAATAAGTGAAATTTGGTGGTCAAAGTTAGGGGTTCTTTGAGCCTCTTTATTTTTTCCCTTTATAAATTCACCTACTATGATTTGACTGTTGATTTAACAACTGCTCAACAATCACTACACATTTCAAACTTCAACTAAATTTCCACCACTCATTTTCAAGCATTATAAATTCCTTTTATAAATTGTAAAAATTAAGATGTTCAAACAAGCTCTTAGAGTCTTTCAGAGAAATTTAAGATTGGGAGGAGGGATAAAATTAAAGTGATCATGACTGTATTCTCGAAGTGTTGGTTTGACAGTCACTTAAACATAATTTTAGTTGGATTTATCCTAGCATCTTTTGGTTTAGAACTTACATCTATAATTGTGAATGTTTATGTTTTGTACAATAAAATCAAGAAATTTCATTCTCAATAATTTATAGTAGGATGACAAAGAAAATAATGAAAAAAACCCTTCAAAGGGGAGGAAGGGGGCGGGATCTACCCCTTCAAACCCTCAACACTTTTCGCTTTAGATTTAGTGAGGTCTTTCGTCAATTCTTGGCTTCTTCTCTATCTATATAGTAAAATACTCGCTGCCTAACAATAAAAATTATATTTTAAATAGGGCGTATATATAATTTAGTGTATTTAGTAAAAATAATAGTGTGAATATACTACCCAAAATAAAGTGGAGTCTTCAAGTGTAAACCAAGGCCAAAAATAAAATATATTATTATAAGGCGTAAAGAAAACTAGAAAAGGAAGGACAAAATTGTGGAATTTGACGCCTTCTCTCTCTCTCTCTCTCTCTTGCCTTTTTTTTTTTTTTGGTTGGGCGATTAGAACTTCATGCCTAATCTTTATTATAACGAGGTTGATGTTCACCTGTTGTACAAAATTCGACCACCGTCTTCGCCTAACGCTTTGCGTTTTCTTATTTCCAGGAAAAATAAGTTTGAATTACGCAGGAATGATGGACTCGTGGTGTACCGAAATTAAACTTTAACAAAATGGACAACTATTTGGGATTGACGGTTGAATTTGACGAAAATTGTTACTAGGGACCTATGGTGCTAATTTCTCAAAAGTTAGGGACCTAGCCATTGAAAAAGAAGATGGGTATGTATTTGCTACATTTTGCAAATGTTAGAGACCTATGGTAAAATTTACTCTATTTTTATCATCTTTCACCTTTTTAAATTCTTTTTATTTTATATAAGTTAGATCCTCATACGTGTGTTGCACGAAAAGAATACATATCAAATTATTTAAAAAATAAATAATATGAAATTTTATAAGTTTTTTTTTGTATAGTGAAATTTTTTAAGGTTATATTACCCAATAAAGAATAATTAATTTTTAACATCAATTAGACAATAATGTAATTTTTTTCCTTGTCATCTTAATGTAACTATAGTTTACAATAATTTTTAACTTGATTATTATCGTTAACGTAAATAAATATCATTTTATTTTTTACACTGATTTAGATAAATGAGATCTACAAAATAATTGCTAGCTGGACGATTAAGTGTACTGTAAAAATATTTCTTATTAGAAACCAATAAAGTCAGATGACATGAAGATATATAAATTAATAACATATAAAAGTAGTCATATATAAAATAGTCGTAATTATTAATATTTATTTATACTGAGAAAAATTAAGAAGAAATTATAATTATAATTTTCAATTAACTTAAACTTACGATATATGTATGATTAATTTCTATTAAATAAAAACTACAAATTTCAAGATATATTAGATAATTAGATAATCAAATTTATCTATAATTTAAACAATTAAATGATGACAATTATCTATTAGTTATTACATTTAATCTTATTTCAAATTGGTGAATGGATAGGGCAAAAGTAAATTTTTTTTTTAAAAGAATTGAAAATTTTAAAATACTACACAGATTACCGCAATATAAAACAAAATATCTAAAAAGACACTACTAACAGATTTTTTTAGTGGGAAAACTACAGTACAAAAGTATTGCAGCTCTTTTCATTTAATTAATATATATATATATATATATATATCCATAGGTAGTTCGAATTGTGTTCTATCGGTTAAGATACTCGCATTCTTGGTGAAGGTTTCAAGTTCAAACCACACCCTCCCGTCCCCTATCCTATATCCCCTTTATATATATATATATATATATATGAGTGTTTAGTATGCATTATAATCAAAAGTGTTATAACATCCTTCATTTCTTTATAACGAAGACAACTAGACGGATTTGACAATTTATTGACTATGCAATTGAAGTCAACCCTTTCTTTCCCCTTTTCAAATCCTAATCAGACACGTGTGCGCAAAAGTGGGGATCCAATCTCTCTTCTTCTTTTTTTCAAACAGTGGACCCCCACCAGCAAAATGAAAAAAAAAAGAAGCTGGACACACCTTTAAAGAAAAAAAAAAGGACACGTGTCAATCTAACCCCCATTTTAATGAAGTAATAATTACAATTTATAATATATTTGCTTACAACAGATGCCAAACAGACCCTATATATATAATTAAAAAAGGCAATGGTATAAAGTTCATTTTATTAGGACCTAAAGGTGTCATTGAACTGAAACTATATATGAATTTATAAAAAGTTGAGGGACCCAAGATATTGCATTAAAAAAGAAAAAAAAAGAAAAGGGACTTACTCGCTACAAAGTTCAAAGATTTGGGACCATATTTGAAATTTACCCTAAATATTATGCATATTGATAAACTAGTTAAGATACGTGCGATGCACGTATTTTGGTTTATTTTTAGTATAAATCTACGTAGCATATGTCATGAAGAATAGGTTAGTGATTTAAAGCCTTAGCGAAACTATAGAGAGATCACAAATTCAAAAAAATGTACATATAAAAGCCCCATATAATCCGAAAAAGTCGAGAACAATAGAAATTATATAATGCTTAAAGATAAACACCAATAGAAACAATCAAGAAATTACGGGAAATTAAAGATCAAGAAATTATAAAAAATTAATTGATTAAGTTTCATTGAGACAATTTGTCAAACACCATGAAAGCTCTAAGTTTCACTCTAAATTTTTAACAAATCTAAATGCTATGTCTAGCCTAGACACCAAAACAAGGAACTGAAAGGTGAAAGAATAATTCATTCTAGAGAAACTCCAACGGGAAAAAAACAAAAATAAAAATAAAAAATTTAAACCTTCCACAAAAAGGAAAGCCAAACTGAACAAAAAGGGAAAAAAAATCACCTTCAAGTGCAATGAACAAAAACCCCAAAATCTGAAATTAAGCAATGCAAAAAAGATCAAAAAAGTACCTGTAATTGATGTAACACTATGGCAGAAGGGAGAGATTTGGGGCAAACTCCAGAAATCACGGTGCTTCAACAATTCGTAACTGAAGTATTGAATTTGAACGGATATCTGTCCTTGAAGGCTTTCGTTATGTGAGAATAGATAGATATAAAGCTATCTATATATACATATAAAAAGAGATATAGAAGTTTCTGGGCAGTCTTAGCTTTAAAAAAAAAAAGAGTTGATTTGATTTAATACAAACTAAAATGACGCATGAGAATAAAACTGCTAATTTGGAACTGTAATTTGGAAGATAATGAAGTATCTAAAAGATTTCCTTCGTGAAGATCCCATTAGAATAACACTATGTCCAACATAAGTTATCTTAAATTTAATTTTAAAGGAAAATAGAGCATAATATCTAAGTCAGGCATTTTGTTCTTACGATGAGAAGCAAGAACACGAGCAATATTCCTAGCGGTGAGCTAGTGGACACATATGAACATGTGAACTTAGAGAGCTGAGTTCAGAAATAAGCAAAAGATTCAGCAAAAAATAACTGAAGAAATACTGGAATTAGTTTGATTTCCAGATAAATCAGTAGCATGAAATGTCCACTACGGAATTTTTCATGGTCTAAAGTATAAAATGACAAGAATAATATTCAAAGTGATATTGCAGCAGCGTAAAGCCTTTGTACCTTTGCAGAGATGAACAAAAGATTTTCCTGCAAATTTTTATGGTTATCTTGCTCTACTTCATGATTGTTTAAGGAAGCTGGCACATAGAGCAAAATGGTATGAAACTGACAATAATAGGGACAAATAATCTTAAAAGAAACAATAAAAGATATACCTCAATACACTTCAATTTTGCTTTTACCTATGATTCAAACAGCTCAAGAATTGAACTTTATCAAAAAAAAAAAAAAATCACTACTCATTTCGGCAAGCAAAAAATCAGAATTAGAAATCTGAAATATCTAAAAAAATGCAAATTTTGTAAGTTATGATTAGGTTTATATTGATATCAGAGCATTGATTTTTTCCAGGTTAAAAAAAAGGTTGCGAAAAGTAACTTTTAATCTGTAATATTTGCAGGAATACCCATAGCTTTAATAGAAAAGCTTGCATTAAAGATATAAACTTTCAAAGTTCTTGCAAAAAATTGCAATCCAAGCATCTAAATTCTACAAAGAACACATAACCTAATGCAACCTAACCAACAAGTCAACAAATAGAATGAACAAGGAACAAAAATTTTACTTCAAACAGAAGCAAATCTCGGACCCAAAAAATTAGACCAGGAAGAAATTTCTAGCTGAAACTGCATTAGCCTCTACATCTACAAACATGGAATTTATCATTATGAGAAATGCTTAAATTTAAAAAAAAAAAAGTCGGAACAGGATAAAAACAAATTATATACATTAAAATCACTTCAAAATTAGGAAAAGATAGATTAACTGAGGGCAATTATAGACAATTATTATTAAGGTAAGCCTATGTTAATCTATTTTTATCTTGAAATGGAAATAAATTTAGTGAAAATCAAAACTGGGGATTTGTGAAGTATGTGTGGGTCTCAAAGATACGTGCGTATCATTAGTTTGACCAAGTTCTACCTTGAAATAGAATGGATTTGCTAGCAGATAACTCTTCTTTGAACAAAATAAAGAAACGATCAACCAAAATGGGGGAAACCTTTGAAGATCATTAACTTTACCTCTGCATAGCAACTTTGCCAGGCAATGGTTTGATTCCTTGTATTTACAATGACTTCACATGATATTGGTCTGCAAATAATCAACAATAAGACGAGGAATTGATAAATTTGATATCCACCAACATTGATATTCAGCTCAAATATCATGTACATAGCATGAAACACGATGCTGCACAGAGACTGTCATCATTTGTTTCTAGCAATTTTAGTAATAAATCTATGTTAATTGAAAAGACTACGATATTTACGTGGTCTATAAATAGTCAGAACTAACATATTAGAAAAGTAAAATAATGAAATAAGGAAAAAGAAAATTGAAAACTGAACACATGATCTAATAATGCGAAGAAAAACAGAAATTCACTAAGCTTGCACTAAAAAATAGGCAGAATGTATTTTGACAAATCAAGAACCAGTTTAAAAAATTTCATGATCCAAAAGTGCGCTTTTAATATTTTCTGAGGAACTTAGACAATTCGCAAAATGACCCAACTGATTTATCATATTGCAAAACATCTACCAAATTAAGTCAACTTAAAGAAATTCAAGTTAAAAACCATGATAATCACACATACGCTAGACCTCATCTCTAGTAATATCTGTACCTTTTCATGAAAAATTTCGGCTACTCCAATTACAATATCACTGAAATAAAAATAATACGATTGTAGCAAAAATAGAAAAACAAGTCTCAATTTCACTTCATCTTTTAAAATGACCATAAAGATCATACATCATTTGCACCATAGTAACTGAAGCTAATGATTCCTACAATTCCAAGAAACAGGAGGAATTCATCCAAAGAACATTACGCACAAAAAATTGCGGCACAAATCGAAGCAAGAATTCAAGGAAAGGAAGCTTACCTGTTCGCCGGTGCGCAGAGAGCAGTCCAATTCGCGAGAACGGCGAGAAACGCGTCGGGGATGGAGAGAGGGAACCTATTTGGAGGTAATCTGATACAAAAGAGAAGGAACCGATTTTGGCTTTTTTGGGAAGAAGAAAACAGAAGAAAAGGAAAAGGAAGAAGAAGACGGAGATTTTTTGGTCGAAGAAAGATTTGAGACGAAGAAGAAAGCTCTGTTTTTTGCTGCGGCGCAGAAAGAGAAGATTCCTGGGATTGTGGGCTTAGCAAACTTTATTAAAAAAAAAAAATTTCTGAAGTAACTGGTATAATATCACATATTTTCAATCTCTCAAAAACAAAAATAAGTCTACGTTTATTAGGCATTTGAATGTTTCCAAAATTAAAATTTGATAACACAATGTTCATATTTTTCCTAACATAAAATCTTACCCATTCTTGAGGCATATTAAATGCACCTTGAAGAAATTGTTTATTACAAAAATCCTACCCAGTAATACTATTTTTAACACCATGTTTATTTTATATTGAATGCAGTATATGATTTTAAATTGAAAATGTAACTGATAGCAATTTGTTATGAAGACAGGGCTCACATCATTTTTTTCCCGTTAAATTGCATAAAAGTACAAAATTGAAACTTGAAAAGAACATTCTTAATTACACAACCATATTACAAGTTCAATGTCAAATATACTGACACAGAAGCAAGTGAATGTGAAACCATGAGAAACACACATTCATAGAAATGAAGTACAAATTTTTTTGAAGTTCAAGCCCCGAATAAAAATAGAGTGCAACAATTTATTTTAATGAATCAAACAATCTCGACTGCAACGAGATTGGGATTAGAAAATATGATCCACACATGATTATACGCAATTTTTCTATAAAATCCAGCTGGGTTTCCTTTAAACGTGATCTGGAGGATAAACTGAAAGCTTAAATTCCATGTCTCTGTTGCTCTGCTCGTCTTTCGTTCTATTCTTATGCTGTTGAATTTTCTTGGCAGAAGCCACTGCTGATTTGGTGGTACGATGAAGGTCAATTACCTGGAGGTCTATAATATCTGCAAAGCTGAATGGGATTGCTTCAAGTTCGGGACAGTGTTTAAGATAAAGAGACCTGAGTCTCGGAAAGTGATGAGCAGAAGCATGCCGTGAAACTAAATTGACCCCATCAATGTACAAGAAGTTCAGAATGGGAAAACCTCCATCCTGTGTCTGCCTATAATTGCCCTTGAATGCATTGTCTTTCAACTTAAGGATCTCAAGGCTCTCCAACATTCCAAGAATAGACATGTGCTTCCAATCAAGCCGAGTGCTTGCCAGTGTTAGCTTAGCTAGATTTGGGGGAAATTGGCACTTTTGGGGAAACCTAACTATATTCGGGTTGTTGTCGCATACATCATTCAATAGCTTTAAATTTTCAAGAGAACCCAATTTTCCCACACTATCGAATGAGTTGAAAAGTTTAGAAAGTCGACCACGAATACCCAATTTCTTAAGGTAAGGAACCCTAACAAAGTCATCTTGTGAACAACTTTCTGGTGATATTGTAGAAAGTGTTGTTAGGTTTCCCAAAGTATCTGTATTATTCATACTCTTTCTCGGGGTGGGGTCTGGCAGAGATGCTGAAGTATTGGTATTTGTTTTTATATGCCTCAGTCTCGACATCTTCCATACATTTGCTTTGATTTCTAGGGTGCTTGATGATGTCTCAATTATAAGAGTTTGCAGGTTCCAAAGACTAGAAAGGTTAGCAGGATGACTCTTAAAACAGCATGAGAGAACGAGGTACCTCAAATGAATTAGTTGAGTTAGCTCATTAGGAAGACGAGTGTAGCGCATAGATTTACTATCCAAGACCCGAAGCAGTTTAAATTCTCTAGGGATGGTCGATATGTGGGAAAGTGGCAATTCAAAATATTCCGTTGAGAAACACAAGAAAGAGCGAACACACCGGCCTACTGGTTTTGAAGAGATATAGCTCAACAAGTTGGAATGAGTGCAAAGTCGACGATACATTTCCAACTTAGGGTTGGATGTTTTGGAAAGATTAATCTCTTGGAAAAAATTTTCCTCTGCAGCTTGATTCCTGCAGAACAAATGCAGCATATCATGAACATGACATGTTTTAATTTTTCCATTTGACCTCCACTCTCCAATCATGACCAAATTTCTATTGATAAGATCCTCCAAATACTCCTCCGCTGTATCCTCCAAGCTTATTCCCTGAATTTCTTCTATGAAACCTTCTGCAATCCATAAGCGAACCAACTTCCAAACTGGAATTTGGAAGTCTTCTGGAAACATCCCAAGATAAAGAAAGCATGCTTTTATATGATAAGGCAAGTGATTAAAACTCATCTTGATAAAATTCTCCATGGTTTTCAACAGGTCATGGACTACATACGCACGGACATTTTTTGCAACCTTTTTCCACCAATGGCTTTTGTTTCCATTAATTAGTAAAATTCCCCCAATTACCACTAATGCTAGAGGTAATCCCTTACAGGCATGCACAATCTGCATTCCATCAGTTTCGAAATCCCTAGGGCATTCCTTTGGACCGAGGGCCTTCCATTTGAGTTGCTCCCAACTTTCGTCATTATTTAGAAAACGCAAACTATGGGGTTCGGCATTGTTGTTGGCATGCCTAGCCACATGTATCATGCGAGTTGTTAGTAAAATCCTACTATGCTTGTTGTTAGGAAAAGCAATCTTGAGATCATCCCATGCCTCTTTAGACCACACATCATCCAAGACAATTATATACTTCTCTTTCTCCAAAACTTTGCAAAGTTCTCCGGCTAATGCTTCGTCATCCATGTTATACATGTTATCACTCACAGTAGAAAACTGTCTTAGAATATTGAGGAAAACATCCTTTCTACTATATTCTTGGGAAACGTAAACCCATGCACGACTGTAGAACTCATATTCAATAGAAGGATCACGATAAATCATTTTAGCTAATGTTGTCTTACCAATCCCTGGCATACCAACAATCGATATTGCTTCTCATCCTTCAGATTCTCCCTTGAGAAGATTAATTATTTTTTCTGCCTCATCTTTAAAGCCCACCACATTGTTTTCCTCTACAACAGGAGACTGTATTACAAATAAAACATTCGTATCAGAAACAAATCAAAACAAAATACTACTGGGTATCTTGAAAGAAGATTCAAACCAGGTCCCCATCGATTTGGCTAGCTCATATTCCTTCAATTCAGTTCTCGAATTTACTAAATTACATAAATTATATTATATAATTCCTTATTTGAACATATTTAAACATTCACAAGCCAAAATTGTTATTTTCTCAAAACATGAAGGGAAATTAGCCTGGTGGCATTCAAGTGGGGTTTCCACGCCTTTGGTCAAGGTTTCAATTCCCTTCCCCACATATCCTTTGTAATATTCAAAATTCAAAATTCCCTTTGTAATATTCAAAACTAAAATAGTATAAACTTTTTCCCCACTAAGCTTTTGACACTACCATTTATTGAAAATGATCTAGTTAGCATCTTATGGCACCAACCGCATCAAAAGGTTTGACTTGGATAATTTTTTAAATTCTCCCAAACAAATGGATAGAAAATGACAACTTTTCAAACTAGGTTGCAAAAATCAAGGAGGTTTGTATTAGGGGTAAACCATCCACCCCGACAACCCTGAACTTTTTCTCAATAAAGCCTCTATGGGGTTTTTGAACACTATTTCAATAAAGCCTCTTGCCTTTTGTCGCACCACCACTGCTCCCATTGTTGAAACCTACACCATCTTTTCTAACATCTTTAGGCCTTCTTGAATTCAAAATTCTATTTCCCCCTCGTCTATATCTAAAATAGAGATTTACAATCTCTATTTCTTTTAATCTTCTCCAACCCATAATATCTAAATTTTATCTAAATCTCTATATTTCCTATTTAACCCAATTTACAACTATTTAACATTACAAATTGAAAACTTAAATATCAAATATAATTAAACGAACAACTGAACCATTAATTGAGTAATTAACTCAATTAGTCAAGCTTAATTAAATGAGATATTTGGTCAATTTTTTTGAAATTAAAGCATTTATTTTGACATCTAAATGCAAGTCGTACACCACATTTATTTTCTGGTTGGTATGTCTGATTTTATGAAATGTTTTCTGTGAGCTACTCCTCGCGTCATGAACCGCTGCCTGAGTAATATATATGTCCAAGGCATCTTCCGCTTCATACACGACGTCTCTGATTTGGTTCACTATTTCTTTTAGGGCTTCATTCTTGTTCCTTCTTTTCGCAGCATCCTTGAGAAAGGCTCGGAACATTTTAAGCTCATTATTTAGCAAGCCCACCTGATCCTTGAGCTCATGAATCAGATGGGCATTGTATGAAAACAGCTCCTTGAGGTTCTGAAGCAGGACCTCCACGGCAACCTCCGCCATATTTATCGTCTGTAGTGGAGAACTCGATGAGTGTTGCTGCAAGAAAATCACAAATCAATTGTAGGCTCAGTCATGAAATCGCATTATTCATTCATTACCCTTTCTAAGTAGATTTATAATATAATGGTAAAATTGATGAATTAATTAATCAACATGCCTTAAAAGTCAAATATATGCTTTACAGTTAGGGTGTGTTTGGAACGAATACGTATGGACGTGGTTAGTTTGACTACTTATTATTTATTTGACTAGACTAGATACTATGTTTAAGCTCGGTTTCAAAATCATATTTAAAGTCTATGAAAATTGGTCATTAAAACAAGCCAAACACTATTCGTGTTTTCCTTAGGAAAAATCTCCCGTACGTAAAACATGAAGGGGTGAGGCTTTACTTGTCACCTAAAATTTTCTTGTTTTATTTCTTGCATTTTCTTCATTTTACAATATAATAACCATTTGTTGCAATGTTACGCCATAATTTTGGGTGTGCAATTACAAGTTGAACGCAAATTGCAGCCTTCTTTATTAAAATTATTAGCTAGCTTTTATTTTGGGTATGTACAAATTAAGAGCTTGTTTGAAGCTCTTTATTTTTGCAATTTATAAAGGGAATTTATAATGAGTGGAAATGAGTGGTGGAGATTTAATTGAAGTTTGAAATATGTGGTGATTGTTGAGTAGTTGTCAAATCAACAGTCAAATCATAGTAGGTGAATTTATAAAGGGAAGAAATAAAGAGGTTCAAACAACCCCTAAAATTGTGAGTTTTTTTTTTTAAAGAGAAAAGCTTATTTTCATTACTATAATGATCTATCTTTGCCCTTAATTAATTAACTACTAAAAATACCTAGGTACCAAACTTCAAGAGAAAAATGAGTTAATCAACCTTTTTGGCATAATATTTAAGGTATTCACAGAATTCTAATAGACACAGTTTAAATAGTTGAGTAATGGATACACTTTAAATAACTGTACTCATTTCAATATTAATCTTACTTTGGTCATTAATATAGTATTAATTCCAAATCATTAATTATGTTTAAGGGCTAAAATGTAAAAATACCATAAAATTAAATATTTCAACCACATTACATATAAATTATTAATTCGTGTGAAAATATCTACCGTCACAGAGGGGGTAAGAATTGTTAAGTAATTTTTTACTTTTTTTTATGGAAAATAATGCTTCTTTATTTTAATAAACTTTACATAATTAAAATCTATGTGTTTCAAAATCATATTACTTAACAAGAGAAAAGTTTGTTTCAAAAACATATATACAAATAAACTTATTATAAAAAATAAATAATAAATAAATAAGACAAAATATGGGAGAGAGAAGAGGGGTGGAGAAGTGTACAATGTAGACATAAAAGTCAAATATATGGATTAGGGAAATAAGGAAAGTTCTGAGTTTTTTTTTTTTTTTTTTTTTTGGAGACTTGTGCAAGCGCTCTTTCCTCCCACCTTCGTCTTCCTCCCTTTCTCGGTAAAACACCACTATTTTTGCAAAAAAGCTTCAACGTAGGGAAAAAAATCAATCTAAAACAGATGGGTATGTACGTGCATACCTGTGTATCCTTGTGGCTCCACCAATTTACAAGCTGCCAGTTGAACAGATCAAGGGAACGAACAAAAAGTAAAAAAATATTGCAGCAGGTCCGATTCTCTAGTAAAATGGGAGAGTTTAAAATAAGAGGACTGTTTCTTATTAGCTACTTGGCATTTCGTTTTTTTTCCTTCTTGTGTTTTAAAATAAAACTGTTTCTCTTGCATAATCAGATGGTGACAGGTCTGCAACCTATCCCACCTACCCGCGGCCGTAGATTTGCTTACTTTTTTTCTGCCCGCGTTTTAAAAATAAGAAGACTGTTTCTTCTTGCATAATCAGAATATCAGATGGTGACGGGGCTGCAACCTATTCCCACCTACCTGCCCGTCTATTTGCTAGTTGTATTTTTACGTTCCTTTCAAATTCTTAGTTCATAATCGCAAATTCTTTTGTCGGATGTCATGTCCATAATCTCTACTCTATCAATACTGTCTCAAAATCTTTTCATTGTGAGGTTGTTGTCTAACCATATGCAAATTCTGTTGGGATATTCGTCCAATAAAGTGTTAGGACAATGGTCAGAGTATAAATAAGTAATTATTTATTTATTGAATAAGATCTTGTTTGATGTTCTTTATTTGTTAAAATACAGAGAATTTATAATGAAGAGATAGGTAAAATGTGTATTGAGAATATAAAAAGGTAGAAAATATGTGGTTGTAATTGAATAGTTATCAAATCAAATGTCCAATCAGTGATAGGCAAAATTATAAATTGATAAAACAAAAAGTATCAAACAAGCTCTAATGATGTTTATTTTCTATAAGCATATTTACGGTATTTGAGCGGTAATAAAGGGTCATCAATTGCTTTGTGATAATATGCAGATGAGTAATTCTAGATAAATAAAGAAGATACATCTTATACTTCAATAAAAAAAAGTTAGTCCTAAGAGCAAGATTAATGTTATAGAAAAAAAGTCAAGGAGAAAAAAACTAGAGGGAAAAAACCTATTTCCAAATAATATGTAGAGAAAAAATTGAGGAGAAAACATATTAAAAGATTTTGTTTATTTTAAAAATTTTTTACGCATTATTTTGTCAATATTTTTTTACCATACAATTTATATTTAATTTTTTACATAATATTAATTTTTTTAAAATTTATTATATATTATTTTAAGGAATGAAGTGGAGGGAAAAAGGTAAAAAATGGGTTAAATTTAGCCCTTCTTTTACCTTCCCCCCTCACAAATAGCTTTTTCCCCCCTTTCCCCATACATAATTTGATTTTGTTGGGGGTAAAAACCTAAATTTGGGTTTTTATCCCCAACACTAATCATGCTCTAAGTTGAGAATAAAAGTTGACGCTTTATTCTATCGAGGCTCATTTGTTGTTACTCTAACTCTATTGAGTAGGCTATTTATCTTGATCGTCACGATTGGAGGAAGTCGTGAGTAATAATATTGATATACTTCAAGATAAGTATATTGGACTGGACCATTGTGTGAACTTAACTCCAAAGCATGACTATGCATGTGAATTAAAGTTCCATATGACTGTTATACTGTTAGTCTGAATGTATATCTAGTAAGTTCTGTTATGAAGCAATCTTAAAGAACTTAGATGTGCTATGAGTGAAACTGAATAAATATTTAGTCAATATACTCTGTATGTTGGAAATTAGAGGAGTATGAAATAATGAAATATGTACTGCGAGAGGAATCTGTTGCTCTTAAATAAAGAGTTA
Source organism: Nyctanthes arbor-tristis (assembly GCA_963692815.1). Taxonomy (NCBI): domain Eukaryota; kingdom Viridiplantae; phylum Streptophyta; class Magnoliopsida; order Lamiales; family Oleaceae; genus Nyctanthes; species Nyctanthes arbor-tristis. The sequence goes on from CAVNYN010234089.1 coordinate 28,387, forward strand.
AATGATCTGCTTGAATTAATCATCTGCAAGTATAATTTCAAGAATATAACGTTAGTATTTAACAGACCATATTAAATACAAATCATAGCAGTGATTATTGAAAGTTAAGCAAAACGAATAATTAATTAGGTGACACGGCCAGATGCATGCTTAATTAATTATCGGATCATAAGACAAAGACCAACTGTTAGATTGATAAGTCAACAGGATTGTTAATTGCGGAATTAATTATTTTAGTTATTGTGATTATTTTACATAATTAAAAGTTGTAATAATTCATCTTTGTAGAATGTACGAATTATTAATAATTAAATCAGACAATTTGAATCAATTTGACTAGATTTAATTATTTGGAGTCTAGTTATGTAAATCCTATTAGGTCCCTCTGGAAACTTCTGGAAAGTCATGGAATTACTTGAAAAAAATTCTAGGGTTTACACAAACCGATTAGGAATAGAACTCTCATGTCTTGCAAGACACGAAAAAACCTAGAATTTTCCCCTATATACATAAGAGAAGGGGTGGTCTTATTTCTAATTTCCCAGAAGAGCCGCACCTCCTGCAATATTTTTGTAGATAATTAATTCTCTGTGGTTCAGCTCTTGTGTCGGATTTTAGGAGAATTCCTAGCAGCGCTCACTCGTTGGTGCAAAATTTTGTTTTTCCCGAAACAAGGAAAAATGAAACATGAAGAAATAACTAGCCATCGTGGACTTAATTCACAAAGACCAGAACTCTCTCTCATTTTATACTTCAATATCCAAAGACGTCTAGTTCCTTCGGCTGGATCCACAAAATTTGGGTGATTCAAATTAATTGAATCATTCAATACAAAAAAAAAAAAATAAATAAATAACAAGGCATTGTGACAGGAAAGAAAGTTAAAAATTTTCGTAGTACAACGTTCATCGTTTTCCAATCATTAAGCATGTGAAATGCTCCATTAAGAACTTGTTTATGACACGAAATCCAACGCAGTAATAATTTTCATTTATATAAAGCATGACTTTAAATTGAAAATTTAATTTGTAGCAACATGTTGTGAAAAGAAACATGGCTCGTATCATTTCCCCCCTTAAATTACACGAGATTACAAAACTGTAACACATAAAGAAGAACAGCCTCAGACAGCCGTATCATTTCCCCCCTTAAATTACAAATTACAAAACTGTAAATCCAGAAGAAATAACATCTGACAGCGGAAGAAATACACATTCATAAAATGAAATATGTTATAAAATTAAAGAAATTAAAGACAATATTGAAGAATATAGAGAAAAACAAGAGAAGAGACTATATAGAGAGGAAATTTTCATTCTTTTGTTTGTGATCAAATGAAGTATACAAGCCTCATATTTATAGATGAACAACGGGGCAAAATGGCAATTATACATTAAAACTTTATAATTAAAATATTTAATCTTGATATCAACTTGCAAGTTGTGGATGTATCCAACTCTACTTGGATATCTAAGAACGTCACTTGAATGGATAATCTACTTGCACAAAGTAATCAACTTGCATCTTGTTTCATCACCAATTTGCATATTATAATCCACTTGTATTTAAACATGATGAATACATTGTATTTAATAGTCATCCAAACGCATACAACTTGTTTGAATAAGCTGTAGATTCATAAAACTTGCCCTTGGATAACTATGTTACAGATTATGTCTCGTTAAAACTTTACTAGAAAAAAGCCAGTGAGAAAAAATCTAGTGAAAGAAAAAGAGTACATAATTTTACACATCATTCTTGATAGCTGTCCTAATAAAAACCTTTATAAGAAAAACCTTGTAAGATAAAAACTTGATAGATCGGAAAAAAGAGTACATCGTGTATGGACTTCCCCTCATCTGGTCATCACTTTAGATCTCTCTACCAACACATTCCAATTTTATGCACTAGTTTCTCAAAAGTTACAGTAGGAAGAGATTTAGTAAATAGATATGCCAAGTTATCACTAGAACGGATATGTTGAACATTAATTTCACCATTCTTTTTAAGATCATGTGTGAAAAAAATTTAGGTGAAATATACTTGATTCTATCCCCTTTGGTAAATCCCTTTTTTAACTAGGCTATCATGCCATATTATCTTTGTGTAAAACCGTTAGGATGTTTTTGTTACAAGATAAGCCACATATTCGATGGATATGTTGAATAATAGATCTCACTACTACATATTCTCAGCTTGTTTCATGAATTACAAGTAGTTCAGCATGATTTGAATACACGACGCTCTTCCGATCTGTTTAGTAGATCTCCATGATATAGCAATACCACTACAAGTAAAGAGATAAACTGTCTGAGATCTAACTTTATGTGGATCAGACAAATACCTTGCATCAATATATCCTAATAATTCTGGCAAAGAAGAATTAGAATAAAATAATCTCATATCAATTGTTCTCTCTGAGATAACGAAATATACGTTTAATCCCATTTCAACGCCTAAATATTGGAGCCGAACTATATCTTGCCAATAAATTTACTGCAAATACTATGTCGGCCTTATATTATTATCAAGATACATGAGGGCACCAATAACAATTAGATATAGTACTTCAGGACTAATAATTTCCTCATTACCTTTATACGATTTAAAAGGATATCTACTTACATCAAGAGACCGCACGATCATTGAAGTACTCAATAGATGTGCTTTGTCTATATAAAATATTTTGAGGACTTTTTCAGTATAAGTCGATTGATGAACGAGAATTCTATTATTCAAATGTTCAATTTGCAAACTAATGCAAAATTTTGTTTTTCTCAAATTTTCATTTCAAATCCTTTCTTCAAATAATCAAACTGCTTTTGAGAGCTCTTCAGGAGTTCCATTAATATTTAAATCATCGACATATATTACAATGATAGTAAACTCGAGTGTTGATTTCTTTAATTATAAAAACACATAAGTAAATGAGATCATTCTTATATCCTTTTTTCAACAAGTATTCACTGAGATGGTTATACTATATGCGACCAGATTGTTTTAAACCGTATAGTGACATTTGTAGTTTGATTGAAAAAAATTCTCAAGGTTTTGAACTATATGATTTAGACATTTTAAACGCATATCTAGTTTTTCATGCATAACAAAACTAACTAGATATCTAAATATAATAGCGTCAATTACGGGGGAATATGTTTCTTTACAATCAATACCAGGCCTTTGAGAAAATCCTCATGCGATGAAGAAAAGAGTACCTGACACAATTAGCCACGTCTTCTTGCCTAGAAGTCAACACAACTCGACTTTTGTTCTTGTCATCTGGAAATAAGCTCTTCATATCATCCCAAATCTTGATATCCCACACATCATCTATTACAATAAGATACATGTGATTCTTGATCTTCTGATAAAATTGTAGGCTGGTACTAGACTTCTTGTTCATGCTCCCTTTACAATGCTTCTTATCATTGTCGGATATAGAGTCTAGAAGGTCTTGAAGGATTTCTGGCTTGCCATAACCTTGCTTGCCATAATCTTGAGTTATTCTCGCCCAAACATGAACGTCGAAGTGATTCACAATGAACTTTTCATAATAAAGTCTTTTGGCAAAAGTCTTACCAATTCTGCCCATCCCAATAATGGGAAATGTTTCAAGATTTTCCGAACTTCCAACAAGTTGCTTCTTGAATTCAAGTCAGAATCATCAAGACCCACCAAATCACCTTCACCAATGGAATCTCGTAATACAATCTCCTTAACCTTTTTTGCCTCTTGCCTAATGGAATCGAATTCTTCCATTACTTTCTCTAAGTTTTTGAAGCTTTCATCTCTATCACTTGCTACAATCTGGGAATCAATCAAGATCGGAAGAGCGTCGTGCAAATTGAAATCAAGAATAAGATAGAAAAGGTTGCAGCGAGTATGTAATCAGCGCCAAGAACACGGAATTTAATCAAGTACTGTTGACAAGTGATACTTCTAGCAAATTGCAGTTGTTGCAAGATTAATAGAAGGGGAAAAAAGCTAAGGGAGAAAATCCTATTTTCGAATAATGTGCATGGGAAAAACTGGTGGCGGGAGCGGATGAATTGGACACATAACATTACTTAATTGGACGAAATAGATTTGTGAAATAATATGAATGATGGAATAGTAAATGCGGGGCTAAATTATAGGATTTTGCACCTTAGATTTCCTATGTTTGTGTGGACATTGTCCTCTAACAAGCAGCAATTGTTGACCATAACTGGAACATATCAAGGAAACCAGAGAAAAAAAATACAACATTGCAGCATGGGTCTTTAAAATAAGTAGCTTTACATATTAGTCCTTATACTTTGAAGTATTTGTAAGTCAGTCCTTCAGTAAGTTACAGTGGTTGTAATTACACAGCTTAGTTACATACTCTGTATTATTATACGTTCTGGGTACTCGATTCATTTCCAACCAATGAAGAATCAGTAAAGTTCAAGGTATTCTTCACATTCTTCACCGCCCTTAGCAGCTACATGAAATAGGGTGAAGAGGGGCCCAACTACCCGCAATGATTTGCGGTTTCTTCTTGGAAAATGCCATAATCAAAGGGTAAACGAAGGGGTGCGCCTATCCCAGTTTATTTTCTACTAGTTGCATTTTGTTTTTTTCACTCCAGATTTGAAACAATCAAGACTGCTTCTTCCTTTCATCGAATTGCTTGCGATGCTCGAGTCGGGCGCAAATATTTCGGGGGCTGTGTGAAATTTTCATGGGCCCTTTTTTAAAATTTTTTAAATTAAACATGATTTTAACAGTTTGAATTTGAATATTTAACTTTCATATTAAGAAGGTAAGCAAAATAAGTAAACGCTTTAATAATATTCAAAAGAATTTTTATCTCAAAAAAGTTTTAATATTTGTCAATTTGTAAGACATTCGATCATATATTATTATTTAAGAAGCACGCATGCACTACTAAAACACTAAGAGTGCCATTTTCTTATAAAATTATACTACAAATTTACTATTTAACATTTGAAATTTAATAAAACTTAGAAGAATTGTAACTATTATTAAAAATAAAAAAATAAAAATTTAAATTGACCCTTAAAAAATCAAAATCAAAATCAAATTTGTGGATACAAGGATTTAAACTTTTCACCTATAACTAGATATGAAGACTAGAATATACAACTTTACCACTATACTATAAAACAATTTATGTTGAAATTGTATACATATTATTTTTATTCTATTTTTTAGATGTATATTTTAAAAAACTCGACCGTAAACTTTTCGACGTTTTTCAACTAAGGACCCTAATTGACTGATTTGGTCGATTAGTAACAGGGTCGGCCTTGGTGCTGCTTCGTGCTCCATCTTTAATAACACGTGTATTCCAAGAAAAAGGGTCCAGTTAATTAATTATTGGGAGCTTTACATCCACATCTCTAGTCAAATTGGGTTTCCTTATGATGGTGAGGGTCTGCTATTTGAGGATATGACCCACCTTGACATGTCTTAATTATGTCATTATCCATATGTCTGGTGGCAGTTGTACTTACACATCAAGACCCAGAATCAAACATCTCAGATTCCATAGTTTTTGTATTGATCCAATAGTGCAAATCTGAGTTCATCACTCGGTCATGCTCGAACTTGGGATTATAACACATTGAGGCGGACTCTCTAAAACCATTTCACGCACACATTTACAGCTGCAAATGTCCATTTGCAATTTGTTCAATGAATTTAACATGCGTTCTATGAGAACTTGCATCCTCTTAAATGACACAAAATGGACATCTATATAAACCTTTTTAATGAGAGTAATTTTGGCAATTCCAGCAGATTCCCATGACAGAAACAGCTTCGAGGCTAAAGGATTCCTATAGTTAGTCTATAAACGATCTTCCCCGAGTCTAAGCGGGTGTATTGAAGCATCAGACTGTGACAAAAAATCTGTTCTTTGGATCTTGTAACCGAATCTCCGCTTCACCCTTTATTGCCTCTTATTTGATGGAATCAAATTCTTCCACTCCCCAACCTCTCTGTGTCCCATTTACTGGAACTTACTAATATAATCAATAACCATAAAAATTAAGTCTGATCACCTATCAAAATCACAAATGTTAAACTTACCCAGCTTGAAGCATATGAACCCCTTCGGGAAGAATTTGTTTATTTCCCAAATTCCTACATAGTAATGCCATGTTTCACAATATGATTATTTTACATTGAATATACAGCCTGCTTTTAAACTGAAAACACAAACCTAGGTGACGTACGAAAAGAACAGACTCATGCAATCATAATTCATAATACAGTTTCAAAGTCAAACACACAGAAGCAGCCAAATATTTAAGCAGGAGAAGCACAAATTCAATGAAATGAAGTAAAAAATTTTCTGAAGTTCAAACACAATGAAAATAGAGTGCATCGCCTATTTTACTAACTGATCAAACAATCGAGTGCAAGGAGATTGGGAACAAAAACCTTGCTCCTTGCATCATTAACTCATAATCCTTGCCTTCTTATTGGTAAGAATTATCGGCCTGCAAGAACGGTAGAGCCATTACATAAATATAGACTGTTATGGATGAAGAATATATTATCCACTTCTTCAAAGCATGAGCGTAATTACTCAGGTTCTAAGTTTTAGGCTAGACGGAAATATTATCTGTTTGTGTATCAGAATTTTCATTACCTGTGAATCATCGTCATCTGGAGGATAAACTGAGAGCTTAAAATTTGTGACTCTGTTGCTCTGGTTTTCTTTCATTTTGTCTTTATGCTGCTGAATTTTCCTGGCAGAAGCCGCTGCTGATTTGGTGGTACGGTGAAGGTCAATTATCCGGAGGCTTATTATATCTGCAAGGCTGAATGGGACTTCTTCGAGTTTAGGGCATTGTTTGAGATAAAGAGACCTGAGCCTTGGAAAATGATGAGCAGAAGCATGCCATGAAACTAAATCGACCCTTTCAATGTACAAGAAGTTCAAGACGGGAAAACCTCCATCTTCTGCCTGCCAGTACTCCCCCTCGAATGCATTGTCTTTCAACTTGAGGATCTCAAGGCTTTCCAACATTCCAAGAGCAGACATGTGTTTCCAGTCAAGACGAGTGCTTGCCAGAGTTAGCTTAGTTAGCTTCGGGGGAAATTGGTACTTTTGGGGAAACTTAACTATTTTCCCTTTAGGAGATGGCTCAAGGTATACATCATTCAATAGCTTTAAATTTTCTAGAGAACCCAGTTTTCCCACACTCTCAAATGAGTTAAAAATTGTAGCAAGTGCACCACGAATACCCAATTTCTTCAGGTAAGGAACCCTAGCAAAGACATCTTTGGTACAACTTTGAGGTGATATTGTAGAAAGTGTTGTTAGGTTTCCATTTATCAAAGTATTTTCTGTATGTGTGGCAAGACGGGGGCCTGGCAATGATGCTGATGTATTAGTATTTGTCTTTAAATGCCTCAGTCTCATCATCTTCCATACATCTGCTTTGATTTCCAGAGTGCGTTGAGACATCTCAACTATAAGAGTTTGGAGGTTCCAGAGACTGGAAAGGGCTGCAGGAAGAGTCTTAAAACGGCATGAGAGGACGAGGTACCTCAAATGAATCAATTGAGGTAGGTCAAAAGGAAAACGTGCGTAATGGATAGCTCTGGCATCCAAGACACGGAGCAACTTAAATTCCCCAAAAATGGAGGATAAATGGGGAAGGGGTAAGTCAAAATCTTCAGTGGAGAGACACATGAAAGAACGGATATGGTGGCTATTTTGTTTTGAAGAGAGATAACTCAAAACACGGGAATGTATGCAAAGGCGACGATACCTTTTCACCTCAGGGTTGGATGGATTGAACTGATGATTAATTTCCTGGAAAAAATTTTCTTGGCCAGCTTGGTGCCGGCAGAAAACAAGTAGCATGTCATGAACATGACATGTTTTGATTTTTCCATTAGACCTCCGATCTCCAACCATAACCAAATTTCTGTTGATGAGATCCTCCAAATACTCCTCTGCTCTATCCTCCAAGCTTATTCCCTGAATTTCTTGAATGAAACCTTCCGCGATCCATAGGCAAACCAGTTTCCAAACTGAAATTTGGAAGCCTTCTGGAAACATCCCAAAATAAAGAAAGCACGCTTTCAAGTGATAAGGCAGGTGATTAAAACTCATCTTGAGAAAATTCTCCATGGTTTTCTCTTGGTCGTTGACTACATATGCATCAACATTTCTAGCAACATTTTTCCACCAATGACTTTCATTGCCATTATCTCGTAAAATTCCTCCAATCACCACCAAGGCCAAAGGTAATCCTTTACATTCTTTCACAATATGCTTTCCGTCCTCCACAAACTCCTCGGGGCATTCCTAGTCCATGACAACCAAGATTCTAGTCCGCTTCTTGTTGTTAGGAAAAGCAATCTTGAGACAATCCCAAACCTCTTTAGACCACACATCATCCATGACAACTATATACTTCTCTTTCTCCAAAACTTTACGAAGTTCGTGAGCTAATGCTTCCTCGTCCATGTTATACATGTCATCGCTTAGCTTAAGAAACTGTCTTAGAATACTAAGGAAAACATCCTTTCTGCTGTATTCTTGAGAAACATAAACCCAAGCACGATTGTAGAACTCATATTCAATTGTAGGATCACGATATATCATTTTAGCCAATGTTGTCTTCCCAAGGCCGGGCATACCAACAATTGATATAACTTCTAATTCTTCAGATTCTCCTTTGAGAAGATTAATTACTTTTGCCGCCTCATCTTTAAAGCCCACCACGTTGTTTTCCTCTACGACGGGAGCCTATAATATAGGAAAAAACATTACTGTCAGAAACAACCGTTGGGTATCTTAAAATTAGCTTGTATATTCCTTACATTACGTTCTCAAATTTACTAAATTAAATAAATTATAGAATTCCTAACTTAAATATGTCCAAACATTCAAACCAAAATTGCAATATTGTCAAAAAATGAATAGAAAATGATCAAATTAATGTTTCCCATCCTGGTATGGTCTGGCCAAAAAGAAAACAATTATGCCATTTTTGCAAAGTCCTGGTATATGCTTATAAAGTTAGAAAATTTACCACTTTATTTTTGGTGTTTCCGGCAGTTCCCTCAACTTCTTGAGGGGACAGAAATCCATACTCCTTCTTGTTCTCATATATAGCGTTCACTTTGGCCCGGATGATCTCGATCTCTTTCGCCACATTACGTAGCTGTTTGGGATGATCCAAGATATGAAGAGTCTTCTCTAAGCGACTCCGGGCCTTGTGCACAGCTGCCTGAGTAACATACGAGTCCAGGATGTCTTCGGCTTCAAACACGACGTCTCTGATTTGGTTTACTATTTCTTTTAAAATTTCGTTGTTGATTCGCCTTTTGGCGGCCTCCTTGAGAAAAGCTCGGAACAGATCAAGATCCTGATAGAGTAGTTCCACCTGATCCTTGAGGTCAATGATCAGATCAACATTGTATAAAAGCAGCTCCTTGAGGTTTTGTAGCAGGAACTCCACAGCAGCCTCCGCCATAGCCCTCGGATTTCTGTTCTTTCTAGATGGGAAATTTGAAGAGTGGTGCTACAGGGAAATCAGAAATCAATTGCAGAGACTAATCAGCTATGTGTGTAGAGGGAGATGAAAATGTATTAGATTTCAGCCAGTCAAGTAGTGTGCTTTCTGTAAGTCAATGCCACGGTAGCAACAGCAGTAAGGAAACTTGAGCAAAGTTCAATGCAAGTTCCCCCTATAAAAAGGACATGCTACTTGAACAAAAATCTATATATAAATTTTAATAAAATTGATATATGACATAATTTTATTTTTTAATACATCATATCATTTTTACATCAATATTAATCACACATGTCTATTTTTTTTATCTTTTTGTATTTTATTTTGTCTAATTAGAATTATTCTAAAAAGAAAGGTTCACACGCTCTGCTTGACCCCTCCCACACAGTGAACTGGTCGTCAATATTCCACTTGAAAGAAAAGAAACAACCCAGTCACATAAATAGAGCCCACCTTTGCACTAAGTTCATGAGAAGTAATAAGGCACCACACCATACTTTGATCTCCATGGCTTACTTAGATGGACGTAATGTGTGTCTAGAAAAATATTTAGCTACCCACATAGCATGCAGGGGAACATAATCCCATACTTATGGCGCCTGACCATTCCTCGGTTCATCACCATTCTAGGGGGTGACGAACTTTTCATTTCTACTAGCTACTTTTGTTACTGGGACCTTTAGAAATGGTAAATTTAACAAAAAGTCAGATCGGAAGAGTTACAAAATATAGTAACTCCGTCCCTAACTTTTTATCCCCTAAACTTCTAGAGTTCCTAACATTTATAAAGTTCTCACAAAAAATCCCTATAAATAGAATCAGTACATTTTGGCTCTTAAAGAGAAAGAAAATGACTTTTTTATCTCTCTTATTAAATTAAAAAATAGAAACAACAAAATAGTTTTTTCTTTAATAAAAGAAAAAATAATAAATATGCTTACCTTTCCCGTGCACCCAACTCACGATCCCATTTTTGCAAAACTTATCAACAGTGAGAGACCCATTGTCTCCCTTCCATTCTTTAGAATCTTTGATCATCCCTGTCCCTTCACCATCATTTTTTTTAACGTGATATACGAAAATTAAAATAATTTTTTTAATTGGAGAGTTTGATTTGATTGACGAATAAGAAGATGACAAAAGATACCCATATATATGATGCTTCTATGATATATGTCTTTTGTCATTTGCAAAAATGGAATTGTGAGTTAGATGTCACCGGCCTTACGGGGTTGAGGTAAGATTTTTTAAATTATTTTTTCTTTATTTAAAAGAAACTTTATGTTATTTTATTCTAAATTTAATGTGAGGGGTAAAATGGTAATTCCATTTCCTTTTAATGGTCAAAATGGATGAAATTGCAACTAGAGAGCTTTGGTGAAATTTACCCAATTAGAAATGGCTTTTGCTGCTCAAATTATGGTGCAGGCTTTGATTTGTGATCATTCCTGCATGAGACTTGATGAAGGGGGGAAAAAGTTTGAATCCCTTCTCGAACAAGTTAGTTTATTGGTAGAGCTACTTGAAAATTCCTTACCAAACTATAACGAGTGAAACGATGGGCAATCTGGAAAAAGAAATAATTGATGAAGCAGTTATTGCTGCTATGAATACTCAGGCGATCAGTGGCGGATTTAGAAATTTTTTCAGCACGGGCTAGAATGGGAAAAATTCAATTTCACAAAAAAAGAAAACCTACTTAAATTATAAAAGAAATTTTGGGCCAGCACGGGCTATCCGCCAATGCAGGCGATGGAGATTTTGGAAGACGGCCGTAGCGTGATGTACAGGATCAACTACAGCCAAATTCGACCGCAATACCTGTTGGATAGATCATAGATGTGGAGGTCCCCATGATCTACAAACCGTTTCCATTAAAGTTCATTTTGACAGTAGTGCTTGGACCACAATATCTCAAGAGTCAGACTATGGCTTGGAAAAAATTTTACAAAAGATTCTAGGAGACCTTGTAGGTTATGTCCCTTGTCCCATTAATTAGTAGTATGGATGAGGAAAAAACTGAGAAAATGAAAGCAGAAATGAAAGAAAAATGTGTATAAAGATCTTAAGGTAACAGGTATTTGATTGTGATGGACAATGCGTGGAAGACTAAAATTTGGAATAACATGATGCTTTTTTTTTTTTTTTGGCCGAATGACAACAGTGGAAGTCAGATTATGAAAGACAAGGCTAGATGTGTTTTTTTTCCTTTTTCTTCTCTTTCTTTCTTTCTTTCTTTTTTTTTTTTTTTTTGGGGCGCGGGGGGGGGGGGACCCCATGACAATAATAGAAGTCAGATTATGTTAACCGCAAGGCCAGATATTGTGGCTGCTCATTCCGAACCTAATCCTCATATTCACAAAAATCTTCTGACTAACTATTGCAATTGGAAATTATTGTGTGAAAAAGGTGTTTTTTGGCCATGCTTTTATAAATAATCAAATTTTTATAAAATATGAAAAATGAATGTGAAATATTTATACATTAGTTGAAAATATAAAAGATAAATAACGTAAAAGAAAATATAACAACAAGAATTTTACAAATGAATGGTAAACATTTATATATTAGTTGAAAATATAAAATATGAATGTACATTAACAGAAACAATTAGACCAATAAACTTATTAATGGAATTCTTTTCCTACATTCAATGGGACCAATCGAGTATAGATCCTTATTTATTCAAAATAGCACCCCATCTCTAATGTTGCATTAGTCAAACCATATACTTGAACTATAGATTGATTCTTTGCATTCTAAATATCTTTGAAATTTCATAAATTTTTATCTTATGTGATTTTGAAACTCAAACTTACTAAAAAAGGAACTTAGTATGAAAGAATAATAAATATTTGTAAGAAATTTATTAGAGATTGATTTTTTGACAAACAAATATAAATGTAGGAAACTTCTTAAGTTTTCAATTTCCAACTCATTCTGTTAAAACATTAAAAAATTTTAAGAAAAAAATAAAAAAATAACCCAATAAGCTTTGCTTGTTTCCAATGAGAATAGCATCAAAATCTTCCTAAAAAAGTTAGTGACATTGAAGTAAAGATCATTAAGGTAACCCTAGTCCACAATAGCCTTCTAAAATTATAGTGCAAGTACAAACTTGCCAAGTGTTTAACTCTACCAACTGCCATTGACGACATTTCGGCGAGCTCTTTTCCATGTAAAAAAATATAAGCCCCATGACCTTCATTATATGCATTTTCTGCAAACTAACACCGTGTTTAATTGCATTTGTTTTTCATGAAAAATATAAAACTCATGAAAAAATTTTAATTTTTATGAGTTTCCTTAGGAAATGGGAAGGAAAACATGGGAAAATAAACAAAACGTGATGTCGTATGTTAACTTACAGTACAAAGATGGGAAATAAAGTAGAAATTGTACTTGATTTATATTAATATAATAATAAAGATATAGATAAAGATTTTAAGTTAATGAGAGATTTGAAGTTGAAATTGTCAATTTGAATGGTTAAGATGTAATTAAATAATAGAATGAATGTTAAAGTTAAATTGCGCAAATTAACCATTTTAAAATAGAAAAGAATAAAATAATAAATAAAATATGACATCAGCAATGACGTCAAAGATTTGGGCGAGACAACCTGTTTAGACTACTCTTGATTTAAATATATATATATATATATATTCAATTTAAATAAATCATTGCACAAATAATATTTTCCAATGAAAACATTGTTTTTGTTTATTACACCCTTATTTAACTTCATTACAACATTGAAATCTTGACGAACTAGCACATAATACTTTTCCTTTAATATATAGCGACGGTGATATAGTGATGGTAATAAATTACAATTTTACTCTTTAAATATGCCATACATCAATTAATTTATTAATTTTAGCCATGTTATTTCTCAAAGAATTTACATAAGTCTTTGATACTTTTTTTTTTCCGCTGGAATTTTTTATTTAAGTATCACCTCATGTACAAAATAATATGAGATATTAAAAAATTTTGTTTGTGAACTTTAAAATTATGGAAATATATGTAATTGTATTTTATAAGATAGTACCTTTTATTTCCATCATATTTTTTCTTTGTAAATATTTAAAAATAAATATTAATTATGTCAAGCACCTCTCCCATGAGAAATAAATTCGTGAAAAAATGTAATGGGAGGACAAACAAAGGTTGGGTGTGGACGTGGTTGGAAACACTTAACATTTATGTTTATATTTTTTTTTCTTTTTGAATTTTCAATTTTCTTTTTATATTTAGGGTAATTTTCACCGGTTTCCAATTTTTTAAGAATGTAAGGGTAAAATAATCATTTTATAGGGATTAACTGGAAAAATGGAAAGGAAACCTGACGAAAGGATAAACTCAGCTATTATATAAAAAGTTAGGGACCTACGAGGCAAGAAGGAAAGATTCTCCAGCGAACTATTATCTAGTGGGCAGTAGACTTTTAGCACATCAAACTCAAATCTCCAGAGAACTTTGTGTGATTGGGGTGATTTGAGATGGATTATGCTGCTCTTCTTTCTCTTTCTCAAATTCTGGAACAGACTTTGAATCGTGATCATTCATATCTGATTCTTGGTGAGATGCTAAAACTTGAATCCCTTATAGAACAAGTTAGTTTGTTGCAAGAACTACTTGAAAGTTTCTCACCAAAACCAATAAAACAATGGAGAGTTTGGAGAAAGAAATCATAGCTGCAACATATGAAACTGAAGATATCGTTGAATCTCACGTCGTGAACCGAATTCTCTCAAAACCGGCAAGTCAACGGGGTCAGAGCTTCACAACATTCAGTGAAAACATCGAGAAGGTTGTGGAAGATATTTGTGCTATCGAGAATCGGGTGACAAAAATTGTGGACGATGACAGAGGCATACAAGTTCCGCCGCAACCAAGTTCGACTGCGATACCTGTTGACGCACCAACATCTGTCCAGAGTACTCCGGTGGGTCTTGATGATGATTTGTTGAAGATCAAGACTCGACTATGTGGAGGCCCACAAGATCTACAAACCATTGCACTTGTTGGCATGGGCGGAATTCGTAAGACTGCACTTGCTAAACACATTTATGATGATGCATCTGTTAAATATCATGATTACAGCGTTAAAAAAGTTGTCTATCACGGGAGGCGAACTTCCTTGGGAAGACATGGAGATTGTGGGTCATTGCGCAAACTTTTAGTGCCAAAACTCAAAGACAATACTTTCAAAGGGCCAATCTGGGAATCAAATGAAGGGGGATTTGAAGGACTAGAATTTTTGCGAGTTCATAATGTTTATCTGGAGCAATGGATAGCAGAGAGTATCCACTTCCAGAGACTACATCGCCTAGCCTTCAAGAATTGCTATGTGTTTGGGAATTTAATCAATTTTTTTAAATTCGTGTGATTAAAATAGACAATTAATATATTAAATAATAATATATGTGCGGAAATTTAAATAACACCAGTACGTCGTAAAACCCTTCAATGAGAAGGAAAAATTGACGGGGCAAACCGACAACTCCACTATCACTAAATAATAATGGGAATACAACGTTATCCTCTCAAGATTATCACCTTAAATCAAGACGTAATCACACACTACCACAATCACGCAATACCGTCAAGAATAATATTTTTAACACCACAAATAATTCATTTAATAATATAGATGAATTTCAATAATCAACAATAACAAGAGATGAGAAAAAATATCACTTAACTTCGTTTTAAGAATTAATTTCAAGAAATTACTGTTTGAAGAAGACTGAATGTCTAACTTGCTAAGCGAATCGCGGCTGACTTTTCCATCCCATTCTCTTGAATTTCCGTGCGTAATTTTGTGAGATTCTCTCTGCCTTTTTTGTGTCCTCCAGCAGCAGTATATTTTGTCTCTGGTTTCGTGCCCTTTTCTTTTTCTTTTTCTTTTCCCGTGTCTTTTGTTTCTCTTTTTTCTTCCTTTTGTTTCCCAGCCTTCTGCCGCAATTCACACGTTTCAACATATATATATATATATATATATTAAACAAAACTAAATTCTAATAAGTTTAAGATTTCGTGTCCCTCAAAACTTTTAATTTTTATTCAACTAAATTACTTAATTCATCTTCTAACTTTTATCTTGTGTTTAAGTTGAGTATCATCATGGGCTAGACCCGCCCAACAATCTCTCCCTCCAGTCTATGAGGGAGGTATCCCACACTTCAAATGTATCACTTAAAATGCATACCAGCGTGGCCGGCACAGAACTCAAGCTTCTGTTTGGTAACTACTTTTGTCAACATATCAACAATATTCTTGTCAGTGTGAATCTTTTTCAACTGTAGAAGCTTCTCATTAGCTGCTTCACGAATCCAATGATACATGATATCAATGTGTTTGGTGCAAGTATGAGACATAGAGTTCTTACTCAACTCAAGAGCACTCTAACTGTCACAATAAATGAAGTATTCACTTTGCTTCAACTTGAGCTCCTCAAAAAACTTTTTCAGCCATATCACCTATTTTCCTGCTTCAGTGATAGCAACTTACTCAACCTCTGTTGTAGACAAAGCTATGCATTTTTGCAACTTAGACTGCCAACAAACAGCTCCCCCTGCAAAAGTAAACAAGTATCCAGATGTAGATCTCTTATTGTCAAGATCACCTGCCATATTTGTATCTGTATACCCTGTCAAAGTTGGCTGAACTCCCCCAAAACCCAAACACAAATCAGAAGTTCCTCTGAGATATCGCATAATCCATTTTACTGCTTCCCAATGCCCTTTACCGGGATTAGTTAGAAATCTGCTTACCACACCAACTGCATGTGCAATATCAGGACGAGTACAAATCATCGCATACATCAAACTACCAACAGCTGAAGAATACGGAATAACCTCCATTTTCGTCTTCTCCTCATCAGTCGAAGTACTGGATTTCTTGGTTAGTTTGAAATGAGCTCCAAGGGGTGAGCTAACAGGCTTAGCCCCTTTCATGCCGAACCTTTCAAGTACTCGCTCAATATAATGTCTCTGTGATAACCACAACTTCTTAGATTTTCTGTCTCGAACAATCTCCATGCCCAAAATCTGTTTAGTTGACTCCAAATCTTTCATATCAAATGACTTATGCAAGGAATCCATCAATTTCTGTATCAATCCTACATCCTGGTCAACTATAAGCATGTCATCAACATAAAGCAGCAAAGTAATGAATTTATCATCAGGAAAAGATTTGAAGTAAACACAAGAATCTGTAGTAGCTCTTGTGTATCCCTGACTCATCATAAAAGTATCAAACTTTTTATACCACTGTCTTGGTGCTTATTTTAGGCCTTACAAACTCTTCTTTAATTTGCATACAAGGTGTTCCTTCCCCTTCTTTTCAAACCCTTCTGGTTGTACTATATAAATCTCTTCCTCCAAATCACTATGAGGAAAGACAGTCTTCACATCAAGTTGTTCAATTTCTAAGTCCAAACTGGCTGCTAAAACCAAAACAACTCTGATGGATGTCAAATTCACCACAGGGGAGAAAATCTCATCAAAATCAACATCGTGTTTCTGCTCAAAACCTTTCACCACCAAACGAGCCTTGTAGTTCAAAAAGTCACAATTGCTGTCTCCTTTGATTTTATACACCCACTTATTTCTCAAAGCCTTCATACCCTTAGGAAGATTTACCAGCTCATACGTGTCATTCTTCTTCAAAGAAGTCATCTCATCTACCATGGCTTTCATCTAGTGGGATTTGTCTTTATAACCCTGAGCCTCTGAATAACTTTCTAGTTCTTCATCCTCAGTGAGCAAAATATAATCAAACTCAGGATACCTGGTAGATGGTATACGCACTCTTGCAGATCTTCTTAATTCTCAAATTTCTTCTTCAACAACAGGGGTCTGCTCCCCCTGATCAGTAATCTGCTCCCCCTGATCACTAGTCTGATCAACTAGACTATCATCGATAGGAGCTACCAGGCTGCTAGTGCTAGGCTGAGATGCTGAAGAATTATCATGTATGACACCAGAAACAATTGAAGTCATCTTCTTAGGCTGTTCAACTTTATCAAAGTCTTCAATCGTTTGATCTTCATAAAACACTGCATCTCTACTTCTCACAAGCTGCCTTTTCTTTAGATCCCAAAATTTGTATCCAAACTGTTCATCACCATAGCCAAGAAATACACAAGGAGTAGCCCTGTCATCAAACTTCGATCTCTGTTCCTTAGGTACGTGTACAAAAGCTTTACACCCAAACACCTTCAGATGAGAGTATGAAGTATCTCTATCTGTCCAAATTCTTTCTGGAATATCAAATCTAAGGAAACTGAAGGAGATCTATTAATCAGATAGCAAGCAGTCCGAACTGCTTAGCCCCAAAATGTCTTAGGAAGTTTGGCTGTCTTCAACATGCATCTGACTCTGTCAAGAATGGTACGGTTCATTTTTTCTACCACAACATTATGCTGAGGAGTCCCTGCTTCTGTAAACTCATGTCGAATTTCAAAATCTGAGCAATACTCTCTGAACGCATATGAAGTGTATTCCCCACCATTATCTGTTCTGAGGCTTTCCAAACACTTCCCTGTTTCTCGCTCTACCATGGTATGAAACTGTTTAAAATATTGGAGTACCTGATCCTTAGATTTCAGAAGATAGATCCATAACTTCCTAGAAGTATCATCAATAAATGTAACAAAATATTTGTTTCCACCCAAAGATGCTACATCACCAGGAGAACACACATCCGAATGCACAAGATCTAAAATATTCTCTTTTCTATTAAACGTGCCATAAAAGGAAACTCGAGTTTGCTTACCGAATAAACAATGTTTACATCGGTCTAGGGACGTACCATTAGCTAAAGAGATAACTGCCTTCTTAGCCAGAACCTGCAAATCTTTTTCACTCATGTTCCCAAGCCTCTTATGCCACAGATCAGGAGAAGGATCTTCAGCTACATTTATCCCAATCTTACAAGACTTTGCATAAGTCTTGTATTGCGTGCACCAAAGCTTTCCACTAGCGACAACTATTGATCCCTTTGATAACCTCCACTTCTGATTACCAAAAGTACTGAAATACCCGATTCGATCAAGAATATTTATTGCAAACAGATTAAACCGCATGTCAGGAATATGCCTCACATCCTTCAGAATTAGGATGTACCCCATATTTATCTCCAGGTGAATGTCACCGATCCCCATGATTTTGAAATGTGAAGAGTGAGCCATATTTGACTGACCATAATCACCTGCTCTATATGTAGTAAACAACTCAATATTTCTGCAAACATGGTATGATGCACCACTATCAACATGCCACTCAGTAAGAGGGTCTCCAACATGCAGGCATTGACCTACTCTACAAGGGAGTACATCACTAGTCACCACACCTACAGTATTTTCATCTTCTTTCTTTTGATTATTACCCTCCTTCTACTCTCTTAACCAAATTTTGCAATTTCTTTTATAATGACCCTCTTTGCCACAGTGATAACAAGTCTTCTTATCTTTTGACTTTGACCTGCCTCTAGACTTGCTGTGACGCCTTTGCCCTTTGTTATTGCTTCTTCCTCTGTGATCATTTGAAACAAGAGCCAATGTATTATCTGAACCCACATGCAAACTTGAAGATTTTTTCCTGATTTCCTCATTCTGCATACTGTTCTTCACAGAATCCATTAATAACACACTATTTGAAGCAGAGTTACTTATTGTCACAACAAAAATTTCTCAACTGTCTGACAAAGAACTCAAAAGCAGTAATGCTTTCAATTCATCCTCGAGAGTCATTCTCATTGTCACCAGCTGATTCACAACATTCTGAAAATTATTCAAGTGCTCTGTCACGCTCGTACTGTCCTTATATTTCATATTGAACAAGTCTCTGATCAGAAAGGACTTCCTAGCTGCAGTTTTCTTCTCAAACATGAACTCTAATTTAGTCCACAATTTATTTGCATCTGTCTCATGTGCTACATGGTGAAAAACACTATTATCCACCTACTGCTTTATCGTCCTAATAGTTTTCCTGTACAATTTCTGTCAATCCCTATCTTCCATATCTTCCGGTTTAGAATCATCACTATCAATAGGATCATGCAAATCCTTACAGTAAAGGATATCCTCCATCATAGGTTTCTATGTCACCCAATTGTGATTGGTAAGCCTGATCATAGCACTACCAACTGGGTCATCTATTTTAATCCACACAATTGAACCTGGCTCTAATACCACTGTTGAGAATTTAATCAATTTTTCTAAACCCGTGTGATTAAAATAGACAATCAATATATTAAACAATAATATATGTGCGGAAATTTAAATAACACAAGGAGTTATTTAACGTCGTAAAACCTTCCAATGAGAAGGGAAAATCGACGGGGCAAACCGACAACTCCACTAGCACCAAATAATAATGAGAATACAACGTTTAACCTCTCAAGATTATCACCCTAAATCAAGACGTAATTACACGCTACCACAATCACGCAACACCGTCAAAAACAATATTCTTGACACTATAAATAACTCATCTAATAATATAGATGAATTTCAATAATCAATAATAACAAGAGATGAGGAAAAATATCATCTAACTTCGTTCTAAGAATTAACTTGAAGAAATCACCGCTTGAATAAGATGAATACCAAATCAAATATCGAAATAACTTGCTAAGTGAATCACTGTGCAGCTGACTTTTCCATTCAATTCTCTCGAATTTCCGTGCGTAATTTTGTGAGATTCTTTCTGCCTTTTTTGTGTCCTCCAGCAGCCGTATATTCTGTCTCTGGTTTCGTGCCTTTTTCTTTTTCTTTTCCCGTGTCTTTTGTTTCTCTTTTTTCTTCCTTTTGTTTCCCAGCCTTATGCCGCAACTCACACGTTTCAACATATATATATATATATATATTAAACAAAACTAAATCCTAATAGGTTTAGGATTTCGTGTCCCTCAAGACTTTTAATTTTTATTCAGTCAAATTACTTAATTCATCCTTCAACTTTTATCTTGTGTTTAAGTTGAGTATCATCATGGGCTGTACCCGCCCAACACTATGATATGCAGGAGATCCCTAGTGGTATCGCCAAAATTTCAACTCTTCAATTAATCGAAATATTGCATTATTGTGGTGATCAACTTATAGAATCAGCAGAAGAAATAAGTGCACGGGAAGATGAATTCCTACAAGTACTGATTTGGAAGGGTCAGAAACCACACAGTTTAGAGCCGACTTACCAACTTTATTGTGTGTCATGCACGCTTCTCTTTCTGGCACAGCCAACCTTTGCGATTCGGGTTGGTGAAGCTAGCATTAAGCGGCTGTAGTCTTCGTGGGAGTGACTTGTGGATTGTTGATCGTTTATTGAGACTTAAAGTGCTCAAACTCCAAAAAGATTCCCTCATTGAGCCAGTGTGGGGATCAGAGGAAGGCAAATTTTGGCATTTGAAACTTTTACTGCTTGGAGACATTAATATTGAGTCATGAAGAGTTGATTCACAAAACTTCCTCCGCCTTGAGCACCTAGTCCTCAAGAGATGCAAAAATCTGATGGACCTCCCTTCCTGTTTTGGGAAAATTCTAACCTTGCAGTCCATTGTGGTGTGTGACGGTAACACTTCAGTTGAAGGCTCAGCAAAGCGAATACGCAAGAAGCAGCTTGATTGTGGAAATGAAAAACTCAAAATTTCAAATCATAAATACAGGCAAATATTTCCCAGATTGATGACAGGCAACTACAAGAAAATCGAGTTTCTGTGACGAGTTATTTGTCATGGCTACATATATTGTATAGTGAATATACTTTAGACAATAGCAAAATTTGTCGCCATAAAAAGATGAATTTTTTACAACAATATTTGTAAGCAGTGACAAATACACCTTGGTAAAAAAAATTGTATATGACAGTAAACTCGACTATCATAAAAAAAACTTATCTTTTACTACAGTTTTAAAATTGACCGTCATAAATAATGCCGACCGCAGGAAGGGTTTCCCCGTTACAAGGGACAAAAAAAGGTAACACTGTACGTCCTGGATGTCTTTCCGTCTTCACCTTCGCCTCTCCCACTCCCACCCCGTCTTCTACCGCTCTCAATCCCCTTTTCCCATGAGGCTCTCTTTCTCCCCTTTCCTCACCTCACTCTCTCTACACTCTCCCTCCGGGCACAACTTCTCTTTTCCCCTTCTTTCTCATAAATCTTTCCCATAATCTTGCGTTTGGTGCCACCCTATTCAGCCACGGAAGATTTTTCTTAATTTTTTTGGGCCTGACTTCATCTGGTGCACTCGGAACAACTGCAGACCCCAGAAAACACCCAATTTCCCCAAAACGAATTGCAACCTATTCTACTAAGGTAAGTTGAATCCCTTAAAAATTAAATAGAAAAATGATTTTAGCAATTAAAATTGGATTTGTTGGCTGCAGTGCTTAGATTCATTGGTCATTTTTTCGACATCTAATTGCATTAGATTAGCAAGGTTGTAAATTCCTCTCTTTAAATGAAATCGGGACTCAAAGTTTGAATTTAAACTGGGGCGGAAAGTAAAGTTTGAATTGGATTAGTATTTATTCATTGATCATTTTTTTTTAATTTTTGACGGAGTAGGTTTGTTTTTGGCTTAAAAATGACTCATTGCTTGTCCCCCAAAAAACTACCCCACAAAAAAAAAATATTATTAGTAAATAAATAATAATAAAAAGAAATGATTCATTGCCAGAAAAAAATTGTTTAATGGTGATGGTAATCAATGGTGATGGTAGAAATGAATTACATTGCATTTGCATTACTGTTTGACATGTATTTTGTTTCTTGTAGCTGCTGATGTATTTTTGTGGAGAAATAAGAAAGTATCTGCTGGAGCACTTGGTGGTGTAACTGCTGGCTCTGTCCTTTTACAAGTACTCGAGTACCACTTTCTTACCCGGGTGCGTCACATTACTATTCTTGCCCTGGCAATCTTATTCTTGTGGTCCAATACCACAACCTTCATAAACAAGTGGGTTAGCTGAGTCTATGAATCTATAATTAATTGCTTGTTTATAATAAAATTACTGCTAGAGCATGCCTGATTACTTTCTCCAGGCATCCTCCGCATATCCCAAATGTCCAACTTCCAGAAGAACCATTTGTTCAGATTGCTTCAGCTGTGACAGCTGAAATTAGTCATGCTCTTTCCGTGTTGGGTATTGGTCCTTTTTTTTGTTAGTATATTGGTAATACATTTAAAATGTTCCTTCTACACATTGGACGGTGTTTAGTTAAACCCTTATTCTGTTGCCTAATTGACTTTACTTTGTACCCTGTGCAGACTCTGAAGCATATATCGTGATATCTTTTGCAGCTTTTTCCATATGCCAGCTTCTACACTTGGTAAGAAGTCTTTTTTTATGGTCTACATAGCGGATGTCAAATTCGGACCTGATTGCTTGGATTTCTAAATCAACTAAAAGAGGCTCTCTCCAGCTTTAGAGGTCAGTTATGCAAATCCTTTCTTTTTTATCCTTTATTATATTTTGCTATATTCATTTTGTATTGTGAATGGTTTATGATCTTTGGTTGTGGTTATTTATTTTCTAGGGGACCTATTATATTGACATATTTATGGAATATCATAGGGTAATTAATGCTTAGTTAGACCACTATCAAGAATTTAGCTTCATTTATAATTACTTCTAAGTTGAATCAGAATTATGAGTGGCAACGAGCAGTTTTATGCGTTTATAATTAAAATCATAGAGAAGGCTGAAAATTAACATAGACTAGGTATTTCACTGATTTTTTTAGCATCCTTACACCGTTTGATTCAATGTCTCAATTAAGCTTATGCTCAATGGAGCAATAGTTAATTTCAAGGGTGAAATCTTTGAGAGTCCAAGCTTTTGATCTAATTTGAGACATGCAAAACATGCAGTAGCTGAAGTTTCACTTAAATCTCTTTCACAAAGAGGCCCATCTAGCTGCAAGAATTTTGGTATGCTTTGAATTTGTGATGATTACTGCATTCATTCTCTTGGAATCTCATTATCTCAATTTTGTACTGCCAGAGCATGTTTGACTAAGTTGTAGGCTTCTACAGTATAATAACCACACTCCTTTCCTTCTATGCCCTCCTCAAGTCCGGCTGCTGCCCAAAAGTCATAGTATATTGTTTATTTTGATTTTCTATTATCTTGCTCTATTGATGCTTATATATTTAAAACATGTATAGGTTCCAGAGACATCAAGGTCGCACATGATCAAAATCGACGTTTGTCCCCTTCATGAGGTTCGTGTTAACCATTAATTATATTACGATATCTTATTATAGAGAAATTTTGTGGTGCTTTAAGTTGTATTGTTGTTTCTTTAATAAATGCGACACGCTTGAAGGAGAAGTTGGCAAAGTGAAGTGAATGATCAAAAGAGAGGATGATGAGTTGAATCATATTGGTTTAGAGTTTATTTTTTAAAATTGGCATATAAATTCATTTTGGCATGAGTTAGAATTGAATATTTGATGTTTAACTTACTTACAAGTTTGTTGAAATTATACTTTAATAATACATTAATTTGAATGATATGAGGTTTGTTTTTTGAAGTATTAGAATTTTTTTGATTGATTTAAAAGCCTGTTCATTATTAGAGATGACATGATAATGTAGACGAAAAATGAAAATCAACACGCATCATTTGTGACTACAAAAAAATAGATGTGGCCAAAAAAAAAAAATTGAGAAATAAAATATTATATTTTGTGACAACATTATAGCTATAGCAAATGCGCTTTTTACAACGGTAATAATGTCGTAACAAATATGCCATACTAATTTAGTCAATTTGTGACAGAATGTGATGACGTTATGGCTGTGGTAAATACGTTGTTGTTGCCACGGAAATAAGGTTGTAGCAAGTATTGTTTATTTGGGATGGAGAGAACTGTGGCAACAACATTATTTGCAACGATTTTTGTTTATTGCTTGTAAGTAGTACTTAAAACATACTATATGCAACAATTAGAAAAAACCGTGGCAACGCTGTGGAAAATACTATTTGTGACGGCTATTTGCTATGACAAATGCTTTTGTTACACTCATTAAATATGAGGACTCAATAACCGTGACAATGCTGTGGGAATAAGTTTTTCTGACAGTTTTGTAGCCTTTTGTGACAATATTTTGCTGTCACAAAAACCTGAATTTCTTGTAGTTATGTTATAACAAGTTCAAGACAATGTAAATGCTGATGAGTTTTTTTTTTCATTTTTTCTTTTGCCCTTTTTAGTGTGTTTGCCCACGAGCATACGCTTGATTGATCATCTTGAATCAGATAATTATGTGCCCTTCTCCATTGTTTTCAGTATGGATTGGATTATGGATCTATCGTTAGTAATTGAGTGGCAAATCATGTTTCCCAGTTACTTGTTGGGGATATACGTACAAAACATTTGTCATGTCATTCTACATTTTCAAAAATACTAATAACAGATGTGTGTTGCACGTCTTATGCAAATGATTAATGATGAGAACATGTTTCTATATCTTAATTGACTTGAAATTGTTCATTATTTTTGGCCCGTACTTTGAATTCTTACAAGGAGTTACAAAACCAATTGACATTTTGGTACAAAAAGATAATACAGGAATGTATAAATAGAAATGTAGTTCAATAAGTATGTGGAAGAATTCAATAAAACTATACAAGTATGACTCTCGAAAGTTAAAAACTTGTTCACAGACATCGTCATCATTTGTGGGTTTGATGTTGAGGTATAGTTTACTGTTGGCAATGGCAGATTATTGGTTGCCAAAATGTCAAATTGTAAGGTATAGTCTGAGTCAGCCCCACGTGGATTACAATAATACTACCTCCGTCCCAAAAAGATAGTTCACTATTTCATTTTCGTCCGTCTTAAAAAGATAGTCTACTTACTATATTGAACATGTATTTAATATTTCATTTCTATATATGCCTTTAATTAATTATTATTATTATTATTCAACTACCTATACATTGAAAGTCTTTCAAACAATTAATGAGACATAAGGGTATATGTAGAAAAATAAAGTAAAATTTAATGTTTCAACTATAATAACTATTATTTCTTAATCTACTATCTTTGTGGGACGGAGGTAGTATAAACTTAAAGTATCCTAGAAAAACAAAAATTTTATGAATTTTCTTGTGATTTCAATGATTACTAGATGTGAGAATAAGAAGTGAAGCTAAAACTGAAAATAAATTAAAAAATAATGCAAAGTGTTTTTTTGGACTTCAAGAATGAAAGACGCACTATGGACATGAATCCTCTTTCATCAATCCCTTTCAATTCCGACTAACTAATTTGACATGTTACAATAATTAAAATGATTAACAACCTTATAATGTTCAACAATCTCTCCTAAGCAAAACCAAACCTACTTTTATACACGACCGTGCTATATCTTCATGCTGGAAATGAACACACAAAAATTCATTTACTAGGATTAAGCACTGATAAGTGTAATTTTGCCTTTATCTTTTGCCTTTTATACACGACCGTGCTGTATCTTGTTTGGACTATAACGTAGTATGAAACACTTCTTTTGATAAGTTTTAGGCACGAATTTTTAGGGTTTTTGGAGAACTCTCCAATGGCTATAATTAATAAGTCTTTTATTCCTCAGAGCATCTCCAATGCATAGTCATAGTCATGGAATAATATGATAGTTGACAAAAAAGTGATATTTAACACATTAAATGCTTGACATTGTCAAAGAGAATGTAATGAGATAGACAATGTCAAGTATTAATTTATCTATAAATATATGTCTCTCTCTCTCTCTCTTTTTTTTTTTCCAAAATCTCTAATAATTTGTCAAATATACAATGTTAACATTGTTGCATTAGAGAATTTTTTACATGTAACGTTAATATTCTTTGCTACATATACACCTAAAACATTCTATATTGACTTTGTATTGGATATACTCTCATAGGGCGTGGGTTATGTAGTGCCCAAGGAGCAGCCTTCCAGAACGCAAATTTATTAAAAGTCAGAATCTTATATCATGAAAAGTAAAAAAGGGGAGGGGGAGGGGGAGGAGGGAGAGAATAGTTCGGAAATAAACGGTGAAAAAAATTCTTTATACCAATATTATGATCATATAACTATGTATCAACATTATGATTATACGATTATGTATCAGCCTTATGATTATATGACTATGATCATTTATGATCGTGAAGACTCAAGATGATCATACTATCATGACAGTTATTTAAACTTATATATATTGAGATATGGTAGTTAAGTACAAAATAACTAATAGCGGTTAAAAAGCGGTGAATTTACTACCTTTTTATTTTTCTATATATATAAAGTTGAATCAGGCAAAAAGATGATGATGATGATGATGATGAAGAATTTCTTTCTACCTTCTTATTATCAAACATAAAACAACCATCACGTCATAAAGCTAATGAAATAAACGATATAGAATCATTTGGCTCCGTCTGTGGAAAATAAATCATCTCACCGTGTCTGCTCCACATCTCCATTGCTGACGCAGGAATGAGGGGCCACCGCCAGAAAATAGGGACCCTTCTACGGAAAATGTGGAGCCTGCAAGGGAAAATGTAGAATGGATGCTCTTCAAATGCAAATGCAAAATCTTGTAACATTGTTGCAAAACCAGCAAACACTTGTTTCCTCCTCCAGCAAACCATGGAATGTCTGTTCCTCTCGCAAACGCCCGAGGGTCTTCTCAAGTTGTTGATTCAATCTACAAGGCTGATGGTATAGCCATAAGCACGGTCGTCCCTACCCTTGGTACTCTTCTGGAAGCACAACTCGAAGACTCTGTGAGCAAAAAATTAGAAGAGGGCATTATGCAGAAAAAAGGTCAATGATCAATTATTGTCAAAGAATAACCTTTTTTTGAAGAGATCATGCAAGTTCCCGTTTCTGTTAATTTTAATATGCCACGTGTTGATAAATACCCCAATTGATCATTGTGTGCTTAT
This sequence comes from Nyctanthes arbor-tristis, assembly GCA_963692815.1. Taxonomy (NCBI): domain Eukaryota; kingdom Viridiplantae; phylum Streptophyta; class Magnoliopsida; order Lamiales; family Oleaceae; genus Nyctanthes; species Nyctanthes arbor-tristis. The sequence goes on from CAVNYN010234089.1 coordinate 55,872, forward strand.
CAAGATTTACCACGGTTACATGGGATTGTAGACGCCGTAGCTTGTCATGTTTTCCCTTTTACTCTACGCAAAGAAGTAAGAGATTGGTATGATACTCTTCCTCCTAAATCAATCAGGTCATTTTCAGACTTTGCTACCAAATTTACATCCTTTTTTGCAAGTACTACTCGACAAAAGAAGACAACTATATGATTGATGAAAATCATTCAAGGAAAAGATGAAACACTCCGTGTTTACATTACTCGCTTTAATCGCGCTGCATTAAGGGTTAAAGATTTGCATATGTCCACAATAGTGACAGCAATGATGAATGACCTTTGTCATCATGGTTTCAAAATTTCCCTTTTCCAAATGAGCACTGGAAACTATGTTGGAATTATTGACTCGAAGTGATAAGTACATTGATTGTGAGCATACTATGCAAGTAACAAAATCCTTTCGAGAACCTCTTGTTGATTATAATACACGAAAAAGGGATGTTACGCATGACAAGGAAGACACGCATCCTCAGCGAGACCATCATTTTCGACCATCCAGAGATCTTCATACTGATCGTCATCGTAGCAAGGACAAATGGTCATAAACAAATGGTCACCCTGCTCATTGTCGTAGCAAAGACAAATACTTTGATTATCATAAAGACCATGGCCATGATACATATATAACATTGAAAGATGAAATTCAAAAGTTGACTGATCAGGGAGTGCTGAACAAGTTTCTCGCCTGAGCTTTTGATCATATGCTGCCTACAACATGATGCAGTATTTATATCATAATGCGATATAGAGCATTTACATCATCGTTTTAACGATGATGCTCGGCCGAGCAAATCTCAAAAAAACTTGAAAAATTGATATATTTGTTTTTTCGAGCATGTCTTTTATAGACTATAAAGAAAGATTCCATTTATCGTAGTTCTCGGAAAGGACAAAACATGATTTATTCGACATTCGACATGATTTGGTGGATAATATGCGTTTATAAGCAAAATGATCGACATGCAAAATTTGACGAGCATCAAGCAATAAGCAAAACTTTTTTTTTAACAAAAATCCATCAGCAAAATGATTCACGAGCAAAATGCTTCCGACCAAATTTGACGAGCAGCAAGCAACGAGCAAAATTATTTTGAACAAAAATCCATCGACGAGCAAAATTTGTTCGCAAGCAAAAATCAGCATTATTCAATGACCAAAAATCGTGGAAAATCATGAATGGTCAAAGATGAGTTTTAAACAAATCACACTGGTCAAGAAGACATGATTAAGGTAATTTTTTCCTCTAAGGAAGTTTTTATGAGTATAACATATTTTAATCCTCATTATCATCATAAAACATGGATATAAACAATTTACAAAAAGAAAACTGCAAATGTTCAAAGTATCTTTGCCGAATACTCTTATTTAATCAAACGACCATTTGACAATTTCCTAGGGGATTGGTGATATCAACATTATGATCATACAACTATGTACCAACATTATGATCATACGATTATATATTAACTTTATGATCATACGACTACGATCATTTATGATCGTAAAGACTTAAGATGATCATACTATCATGACAATTATTTAAACTTTATCTATTGAGATACGGTAATTAAGCACCAAATAACTAGTAGCGGTTATAAAGCGGTTAATTAGCTATCTTTTTATTTGCCTATCTATATATATAAAGTTGAATTAGACAAAAAGATGATGAATTTCTTTCTACTCTCTTATTATCAAATATAAAACAATCATCAAGTCATAAAGCTAACGAAATAAACGATATAGAATCAATTCTTTTCGCGACCGTGTCGAAGCCGTGGCTATGCGTTATGGTCTCATCTTTTGCGGGGATCACAGGTTCCAGCTCAATACAATGGACCGCGACCGCTCTGTGTTGTTCAAGAACACAAGTTGAATGACCCCCGTTTATTCTAATATAATTTTTTTGGTCAAGTTTGGTCTAGTACGCGCCACCACATTTTTAGAAATAGAAATACAGAGGCCCACAATCTAACTGCCCATGTTGTGTTATCTTCATTAAATTCATTTTGGTTAGATTGTATTCCGTACTTTATTTCATCCTTTGTTCATTATGAGTGGATATGAAATAATATTCCCGTTCAAATAAATAAATAAATAAATAAATAAATTGTTTTTTTGGGTTTCTTAAGGAAATTAAAGAAGGATTCCTCAATAATGGTCACATGAGCCCACTTCTGGCTCCATAAGAAGCCTAACAAAGGACTGAGAACAAGAGTAAGGAAGGGATGTGGGGAGAGAGTGGCAGTAGCAAGTAATTTGAGTGGTTCACTTGACAATGGTGAGCTCTTAATCATTTTTAATAGATTACTCTGCAGTCTATAATCTGTACAGGGACCTGAAGTTGATTCTTAAAATAACAAAATTGGGACCAAAAAAGGAGGCGACAAATGAAGGTGGAAGTTAAAATGCAGCCAAGAAAAGAATGAAAAGATGAGAGAAAGGAAAAGGTGCTTTCACTTCCTTAGGTATGTGCTATTGTCAAGATCAGGCGCGGATCTATTGGTGTGCCAGACCAAGTTCGGCCCAAAAAACTTCCCAAGTAGTCTAAAAAATTTTCGTAAGTAGCCCAAAAAAATTAGCTCGGTCTAGTCTAAACTCAAACTATTTTTTTTAATTCTTTAGTGAGCACAATACAAAAAATAAATCCAAGTTTTTTTAGTCTAAAATAAATCTAACTTGTTATCTATTTTATAATGTATTTAAGAGAATAGAGACTCTTTTATTTTTTTATGCTACAATATATATTTGTTTTTATTTGCGGCTAATGGATAAATGGTGGTTAAAGTTATTATATGTGTTCGTGATTTTTGTATTTGGGAGAATATTATTATATTTCAAGTTTGATATAAAATAATTTATAGTATAAAAATTTTTTAAGGGGGGTGCCCCTTGAACCCACGGGGAGGGGGTTCCGCCCCTTTCCAGCTCTGGTTGTTTTTTTCCTCTAAATTCAGCTCAGTCCTACGTAAAATTCTGGATCCGTTCCTGGTCAAGATGGATTAGATAGAGATAATAATTGATAATTGAATATGATGATGAGGAACGCCGTCGATATCGAGGTATGCCTAAAATATAAATTAATACTAATTTGTATGTTACTTTTTTTACAATTATTTATATGATAAAAAGATGTATTTTTGTCAAAATGGATTGCGCTCAAGCTAAGATTGGCCTCCTCCCACCTACGCCTTGATTATATCATCAAATGTTATTATAACAAGGGTAATAATTGTATTTTTCGTAGCATATGTCAAATGCTATTGTTGACACTTTGCAAAGCAATCACATCACTTTTTAATGAAATTTAACCAACAAAGTTAAGCTATTTGACAAAAATTTCCAAATATAACTATTTAACTAATCAAGGTTGTTTATAATTGGTTGTCAAACGGACTGGAACTTCCTCTTGAAAGAGATACCCATGTGGTTAAGATTTAATCCACAACCATTCACATATCATATCATTCAAATGTTATAAAATACTGTACTCGTATCGTATAAAACTAGTGCAATTAGAAACAAAAAGCAGTAAAAAATCAAACTCATAATGTGGAGAAATTAGACATATGACATGACATGTGATAGTAGAAGGGTATATGTTATGAAAAATTCTACGGAGATATGAAAAGAAGATATTATTAAGTGACATTCTTATGTGATATACTTGTATTAGATGATAAAAAATAGTCATATAATCATCACCTAATAAATATATGTTAAGCGAAAATGTCACTTAATAATTTCTCTTTTTCATATCTCTTAAAATTGCTCATATGTTATTTTTTATTTGGACCTCATGAATTGGTTCCTTGGTCCTAAATCATTTTGGTTAAAACAAAAAGCTAGTTGCATAAACCGAGGCCACTTTTCCATTTTGAGAGTAGAGGTGGCCATGTGGACCTCAGATTAACCATCAAGTCATATCATTATTACAGCGCAACAAAATTCTGTGTAGATATTTTATAAAACTAGTCTCATCTCATCGTCCTCAACCTATATATGAAAGTATGTCTGGGGGTTCGGGTTTCAGGTTCAGTATTAGAATAACTAAACTCAGACTAAATATTTCACTTTGGGTTCGAGTTCGGTCTGACAAATGACAAGCCTGTTCGGGTTCAGTCTCATTTCCGTTTCATATAATACTTCAAGTTTTATTTGGGTATTTTGGGTATCTTATGTTTATTATTCTATAAATGCCTAATAGGAAAAGAAAATATACTTCTGATATACAATATACAGCTTGTACTTCAAAGAATTAATACCTAAAAACTTTAGGCAGAGCTTAACAATTTGGACAAAAATACTTAAATTGACAAAAATAGTATTAAAAAATGACCGTAATTGAAGCATAGTATGCAACTAAACTATGTTCTTAACTTATTATACAACCATATCGAATTGCAAATCCAAAATATAGCAAACCTCCACATACATATTACATATATAGTCTCAAAATACAAGTGAAATACATAAAGTCAAAAGATAATATTTGCCGTGCGATTCTCATATCCAAGTCCAAGACTCCAAGTTGCTCTTCCTACATGAAAATTGAAAAGTAACCTTTTAAACAAGTGTAATAAAATTAGAGAAACTAAGTCGTTTAATTATTAAATGAGTATATTGTTTGTTACTAAAACACAATACTTACCAACTTGTTAGTTTAATCATCTTCAAGATCCACCACTCCTTGTCTTTGAATTGTGACACTAGCAAACTCTATAAACATGACAAATGACAATTAAAGAGAGCATATATAGAATAAAAAAAAGTATGATAATAGCATGCATCAACATAAAGACAAAATAAATATGCACTTACCTTCCTCAATTATCTCTAACTCTTCTTCTTCGTAGCAAACTCCATCATCAGGCACTCTTAAAAGTCTAGAGTCTTCTAGTAGCCAATTTTGTGTACAAATTAAAGTTTGAACTGTGTCAGGAGATAATGAACTCCTAAATGGATCCAAAATTCGACCTCCTGTACTAAATGCTGACTCAGAAGCAACAGTAGAAATAGGAATAGCAAGTACATCTCTAGCAATCTTAGACAATATCTCATGTCTTGAAGCATTGATTTTCCACCAATACAATATGTCAAATTCACTTGCATGGTCTTCAATTCTTTCCGTCAAATACCTTTCAACTTCATCTTTTCCCAAAGCATTAGAAGTAGATGACTTCATCCTTTTAAAATCATTATCTAATCCATCAAAAGCACTAATTTCATCATCCTCATCAACTTCAAGAATAACATTCAACGCATTACTAGAACTAGTACCACCACCAATTCCTTCCTTAGTGTCATACCATTCCTTATACAACTCATGCATTTTTTTCAACAATTTTTCAATGTCATCTGTCAATGTTTTTACCTTATTGGGCTCATATAATTTGCCTGCACAAAATGCAACCTAATCCATTTTGCAACGAGGATCTAACGCAGTAGATAAAATCAAAAGCTTGTTCATCTTCTCGGCTGTATCCCAATATTTATCAAATTTATTTTTCATTTCGACTGCAATGCCACTCAACAAAGAATCATTTTTATTGCCTAATGATGTCAAAGCATGTTCAATGTTGCAAACTTCTTTAAAGTAAAGATTGGAAGTCACATTCAATGAGGAGCTAAATCTCAAGGTAACATCATAAAATGTTTTCAGAAACTTTGCAAGCTTCTTCGCTACTTCCCAATCATCATTTATAGGTGGTCCATCCCTCTCTTTCCCACCTTCCTTTTCAACAAAATAATTAAAATAAAATCCATCCTCTGCCTCCATTCGCTCAAATGCTGACTGAAATGGTATAGAATTATCAAGCACTAAAAAATTTGAATTCCACCTAGTAGGTACATCTAAAGTAGGAAGCATTTTGCAAGCAATTTTCTCTCCATCAACACAAAGTCTAAACTTGTTCTTCCTAGAAGATGAGGATCGGGTATATTTCATTGAGTTACGAATAGCATTTATAGAATGATTATGCCTTTTCAACCCTGCTTTGACGATCAAATTAATAATGTGTGTCGAACATCTTACTTGCAAGTAATCACCACCAAGAATTAATGCTTCAGGCCAGTTTCTCAGTTTATTTTTAACATAAGTGATTGCAGTATCATTAACAGATGCATCGTCAACAGTAATGCGAGCCACATGCTCAATACCCTAATCCTGCAAACATTTGATAATGACTTTTCCTATTGTGTCCCCTTTGTGATCTGGAACAAGTGTGGAACTCAAAATTCTCCTATGCAATTTCCACTTTTTGTCAATGAAATGAGCTGTGATCACCATGTAATTATTGTTTTGAATTGATCTCCAACAATCAGTTGTTAGATAAACCCTTTGACTCTTTCCAACTAACTTATTCTTTAGAGTTTCTTTTGTTTCCTTGTACAAGTATATCACATCTCTAGCAATTGTTCTCCTAGAAAGAACCTCAAACTTCAGGCAAATTGTTTTCACAAAGTCCCTGAAACCCTCCCCATCCAGAATAGCAACTCATCAATTATAATCATCATAATCAAGGCTCTCCTAGATGCATCTTTATCAAAGATTGATGCATTTATTTTAATCATCCCACTATCACCACGTTCAGGTTTTAGAGTTTTTTGTTTATCGTCAAATTTTACAGTTTTATATGCTGGACAATGATCAATATGCCTCCACAAGCTGGTAACACCAGATTTTTTGTATCACTCTTGAAGATATGACCGCAATAGTGGCATTTGGATATTGATCCATCATCTATCTTTGTAAAATGTGCCCAAACTTTAGACCTTGACTGCACAGCCACACTCCTTTTATTTCCAACTACAGGGTCAAAAGGTGTAGCATCTCCTTTTTCCTTTCCTTTTATCATCTACAAACACAAATTAAAATTATGGAATAGTTTTTTGAGAGAAAAAAATATTATATAGTTAAAAAAACCATGAAAGTAATTTGACAACTTCACTTAGGCAATTTCTAAGTCAAAAGATTTACTAACATAGTGTATATTTATTATATAAAGTTTATTTTCTTTTTTCAATGACAATTCTGTATCTGGTAGCATGCTGAATTTCTTTGTCACTATGTACTTTAATCTAACATAAAGGATTTTTCAATGCTAATTCTATATTTAACAGGAAAAATGTTGCAATACCATACTGTAATACCATGCTGTAATGGTCATACTATAATGCCGATAAAGAATTGGCAGCCAAACATTTGAGTTCTGACAATTGATAAAAAAACAGCACCTAAAAATGTCTATAAAGGATGCAATCATAAAAATAATATACATTAGCTAAAAAAATGCAATCTGTAAAAAAAAATGGAAAAGAAAAATTGCAACCATAAAGATACATTAACTAACAAAAAGGCAATCTATAAAATTAAAAAATTCACAATCAAAAAAATACATTAAGTAAAAGATGGGTATCAAACTTTCTAACAAAACAATCCACAAGTTTTAAATTTTAATCAAAGCTAGAGAAAAAATATCTTTTACTCTTGTGGAGCAGCCGAGTTTATCAGCCTTGATTGTGGAGCAAACCCACATTCAATCCCATGGAGCAGTCAGCCCTTCAGCGAGTGAACAGTGAACCAGGCACAAATCTCCCTTGAAACTTCCTTGTACAACCGCGGATCGGTAGAGTGCGGTGACGTGGGTGGTGGTGGTGGTCGATGCTTTGATGGTGGTGGAATGTGGTTGTCGATTGGAGATCTGAGGCACTTGGGAGGGCATTTGATTTGGGGGGTTTCGATATTTTAGGGTTGTTTCGATCTCAATCTAACTAAAGGCTCGGTGGGAACTGGAGCTAAAAGAAAATGAAAAATCAAAAAATAATAATAAATGGAGTTCGGGCTTCTCGGGTGATAAGGCCAGACCAATGCCCGACCGAACCCGACTGCGATCAGGTCCGGGTACCCAATACCCTAATTTTTAATTCTCTCACTCGAACCAAACCCGACCCGTTCGGGTCAGTTCGGGTAGCCCGATTGGATCCGGGAATTTGCCTAGGCCCATATAAAAGTATTAATCAAAGAAAATCTTTTGAATTCCTTAATTGCCCTTCATTTTGTTAGCCCAAAACCAATTTTACCCTTTTCTTTAATTATGTTTTTTTTTATATAGTAAAAATTATTTTATTAAGACATGAAAAGTTACAAGATTCCGATCCTCAGACAAAGGATCAAACATACCCAAATCAATAAAAAAAAACACATCAAATCGAAACACGACCAACAGGTCAGACACAAGTCGAAATACAAGAATGCAAACACATCACACCAACACAAGCCCCATGGGCTGAACAGACATAAGACCAAAAGACCATAAGACAATAAACCAGATATGAGCCAATTTGACAAAAGAGTAGCCCAATGGGCTGAACAGAGATGAGATTTTCTGGATGGGACTGGAATCAACCAACAACAACATTCCAATCAATTTTCGCTGTCATCCCCTAGTTCTTGGTCACCATGATCGAATCGGTCGTGAGCTTTAGATGCTAACTAGGCTGAAAATCACGCAAGATGGAGTGGACTGTGCCTTTTCTTTAATTATGTTACTTATTCTTGAATTATTATTACAAAGTTCATTTATTAACAAAATTTAATATTTTCGTGTGAAGAACATGAACATCCATTTTCAAAAGTACTTCCCTCTCTACAAATTCCAAATTCACATTCTAATGATTAAAAAAAATATGATTTTTCCTTTTTAAATAATTAAAAATGTAATATATAATTATACATAACTACGTATTTTCATATGATTTTAAGGTATACAAATTAAAATTTTCTAATTTATTCGATTATTAAGTGTTGGGAATTAATGTAAATTCTCCGATTACGCCCGCAGGACTGTTGTTTAAGGAATTTATTTGAGACAAGAAAAATAAAAGACGAAGACGAATTTAACTTACTTGCAAAGCTTTCCATTATATGATTAAAGTCGCTACAACCATACAGAATTTTCACTCGTCAAAACTCATCCCCCAAGTATTACAAGAAAAATATAACAAGCTTTATCGCATCTATCAATTTCTACCATTTGCCCAACCAGCAAACAACACAAGAAATCTCAAGACACTATGCTACTATTTTTCTTCACAAGACTCTCTGACCCGACCCAAGTGACACTGAGAAAATAACCCCGAGTTTTACGACACCTAATTTTCTACCCTTTTAACAAACCACAAAGAGTTACAATAAAACTCTCAAGGTGTTAGACTCACAAATTTTTTTCTCAACTCGCTTGTACCACTTGTGTATTAAAGAAAAAGAAAACATCTATATTTATAGGTTTCATTTCCTTAGAAGACAAGACAATCCTTTTATGATTTGGATTCCTTTTCCTCCTAGGATTCATCTTCTTTCCCTTTCCTTTTCAACTTTATATTATTTTTGGCAACAAACCCAACATTAAGAACACAATAGGATAGTCGAATAAAAAAATTTGAGAAAAATATAGCAAAAACTTTGAAAAGTTTAAATATTATAAGAAACAAAGATTAGAGATGTTCACATTAATTAAAATTAGTGTGTGTAGTAAAACGAGTGTATATATAATTTGCCCTGAAAACACTTTCAGAATAAATCCTAACTTTAAACTTGGAAAGTATGTGAATAGATGAAAAATAGTGTATCAAACTTATCTATAACATAATCCTAATGAAACTATGGCATACGCAAAGCCATCACATCAAGCCACAACTTTTGACATCTTAACAATAACATAATAGTATACTGAAATGAAACCAACCAACCAAGTTAAGTCGCATGACAAAAATTTTCAAATATTTCCATTTGACTAGTCAAGGATGCTTATAATTGGTTGCTAAACAGGTTAAGATTCAATTCACAACAACCATTCACGTACCATATCATTCAAGTGTTACAACTTGCATATCTAATATAATATAATATAATATAATATAAACTTAGTACAATTAAAAAAGGCAGCAGGAATCAACCATATGATGTGAAGAAAACTTTGACATGTGATAATAAAGGAGTATATGTTGCTTTCTAGTTAGATCTCTTGAGTTGCTTCCTTGATCCTAAATGTTTTAGATTAGAGCTTGTTCTTTTAAGCTTTATATATGAGAACGTGTGATAAAAATGTAAAGAAAAATATTATTGAGAAGTATGAAAATTTGATTTTAGTGGAGAATATGTTACTGTGTTGATAAGATAAATTTGTTAATTTATGTAAAGATGTCAACGAAAAAAAGGAAAAAAAAACAATAATAAAGAAAGCAACTTGCGTAAATATTCATGTAGTGGGCAATCAAAGACGAAACCATAAACACAGACGACTTTTCCTTTTGCCCCTCTGGAGACTTAGAGGTGGCCATGTGGACCTCAGAATTGATTCAAAACCATTACGTAAAAAGTTATTTACAGCGCAACAAATCTCGTGCAGATATTATATAAAAATGCAAATGCCATACATCTGTCAATAATTAACAATATACTTGTATAAATGATATAATTGGGAGTCCACATTCCACACATCAAATTCAATCTCCGGAGAATTTTGTGTGATTTGATCGGTAATCTGAGATGGCTTATGCTTCTCTTCTTTCTCTTGCTCAAATTCTGGAGCAAACTCTGAATCATGATCGCTCGTATCTGATTCTTGATGAGAAGCAACAACTTGAATCCCTCCTTGAACAAGTTTGGTCGTTGCAAAAACTACTTGAAAATTCCTCACCAAAAACTAGTGAAACTATGGAAAGCTTGGAGAAAGAAATCATAGATGTGGCGTATCGAGCTGAAGATATCGTTGAATCTCATGTCATGAAGCGATTTCTCTCAGAAGTACCAGCAAGTCAACGAGGTGAGAGCTTCACACCTTTTAGTGAAAACATTGAGAAGCTTGTCGAAGATATTGGTGCTGCAAAGAATCGGATGACGAAGATTGTAGAGGACGACAAAGCCCCACAGTATCACCAGCGAAGTTCAACTTTGATGCCTGTTGAACCATCGAGACATGGCAATGGTAGTACTATGGTGAGTGACGAAGATTTATCGGGAATCAGGGCTCAACTATGTCAAGGTCCGCGATATCTACAAGCCATTGCACTTGTTGGCATGGGCGGAATTGGTAAGACGACAATTGCTCGAAACTTTTATCACGATGCATCCATTAAAGCTCATTTTGACATTCGTGCTTGGACGGCAGTATCTCAAGACTATAGCTTAGTAAAAATTTTACGAAAGATTCTACAAGATTTTGTAGATTACGTCCCCAAGCGCATCACTAGTATGGATGAAGAAAAAATTGAGGACGAAGAAAACATCGAGGATGAAGAAAAAATGAAGGAAAAAATGGATGAAGAAAAAATTGAGGATGAAGAAAACATCGAGGATGAAGAAAAAATGAAGGAAAAAATGGATGAAGAAAAAACTAAGGAAAACCTAGCAAAAATGAAGGAAAATGTTTATAAAAATCTCAAGGGCAAGAGGTATTTGATTGTGATGGACGACGTGTGGGACACTCAAGTTTGGGATGATGTGAAGCTTTTGTTTTCAAATGACAATAATGGAAGTCGAATTATGTTAACCACAAGGCTAGAGAATGTGGCTGCTTATTTCAAACCTAATCTTTGTCTTCATCGCGTAAATCTTATGAGTAGATATTGTAGTTGGAAATTGTTGTGTCAAAAGGTGTTTGGAAGTGGTTCTTGCCCTCATGAATTGGAGAGAATTGGGAGGACAATTGTCCAACACTGTAAGGGACTTCCACTTGCAATTGTGGTCATTGCAGGGCTCCTCTCAAAGGCCAATAGAAGACAACAAGACTGGAATAAGTTTGAAGAAAATCTAAAACTTTCACTTTTGGGTTCAAATGATGATGAACATTATTCAAAGATATGGTCTTTAAGTTATTACAATTTGCCTCCGCATTTAAAAGGGTGTTTCCTCTATGTAGGAGTGTTTCCAGAAGATCATGATATTCGAGTCTCTTTGCTTACAAAATTATGGGTTGCCGAGGGAATAGTCAAACCTTTGACCTCTGAAAGGGCCAAAAGTTACTTGTTGGATCTTATCGAGCGAAATCTTATTATGATCTCCAAGACTAGCTTCACTGGAAAGGTTAAAACATGTAAGATCCATGATCTTTTAAGGGAATTCTGTGTAAGGGAAGCCAAAAGGCTGTCGTTTTTTCATGTCACTGATCCAAGTTGCAGTCCGAGTGGTGATTCTTTTAAAGGCATTTATGTGCGCCGCTTAAGTCTTCCTCATGGCAGAGATGATAAAGGGGCGTCAACTTCACTAACAAGGTCTATTTTAAGGTTCCATGAGTCAAGTTTGAGTTATTTGTCTGATTCTCCGCTTCTCAGAGTTTCGCATCTCGGAGGAACAAGATCTACTCCAGCAGCACTTAATTTGAGATACATCTTCGGAGCTTATGATGACTTTGCAGATGCCTTTGCAGATCATTATCCCTTTGCAGCTTATGATGAGTTTGCAGATCATGCCTTTGCAGCGCATGATGAGTTTGCACCTCATGATGACTTTGCAGCTCATGATGACTTACACTCTTTTCAGACAATACACAAATTTCAGAATCTACAGATTTTAGTTGTTAAAGAATCTATTTCCCCTCATAAACGTGTGCAGATATTTCCTCCAGAACTAGATATATGGAAGATGACACAATTGATGCATGTCCAGATCGACACAGTTTTTAAACTTCCGGATCCTACTAGTGAAAAAACTAATGCAGAAAATTCTGCCATTGTTCTTGAGAATCTACAAACACTCTCAACTGTAAATAACTTCCAGTGTACAGAGGCGTTTGTGAAGAGAATCCCAAATCTTCTCAAATTGGGAATTCATGCAGATGAACCAATGAATTCTACAAACTGTCTCCAAAATATTGTCTCTCTGCAGAAGCTTGAAGCTTTAAAATGTCTTTTTGATGTTTCATCACCTTCCTTCCTCAAAAACATCACTTTTCCGACATCACTAAAAAAGTTAACTATCATAGAAGGTGAACTTCCTTGGGAAGACATGGCGATTGTGGGTTCACTGCCCAAACTTCAAGTGCTGAAACTCAAAGACAATGCTTTCAGTGGGCCAATCTGGAAACCAAATGAAGGGGGATTTAAAGAACTCGAATTTTTTCTACTTGATGGTATTTATCTTGAGATCGGAAGAGCACACGTGTATCCACTTTCCGAGACTATGGCGTCTAGTCATCAGGAACTGCTATGACTTGCAGAATATCCCTAGTGGCATTGCAGAGATTTCAACTCTTAAATCAATTGAGTTGCATTCGTGTGGCGATCAACTTGTAGAATCGGCAAAAGAAATACGAGCAAATGAAGATGAGTTCCTAGAAGTACTGATTCACAAGGAACAGAAACCAAAGAGTTGCCAGCTTTCTTGTGTTTCACGCTTGTCTTTCTTCAAGAGGCAACCTTTATCAAGTAAGTTGGTGAAGATGACATTAAGTGGTTGTAGGCTTCATGGGAGTGAAATGTGGATTATTAGTCGTCTACGCAAACTTGAAGTGCTCAAACTGAAAAAGGATTCCTTCATTGAGCCAGTGTGGGAAACAGAAAAACATAGATTCAACTTGAGATTTCTGCTACTTGAAGATATTGATATTGAGTTATGGAGAGCTCAGTGGTATAACTTCCACTACCTTGAGCGCTTAGTCCTCACGAGATGCAATTACCTGCTGAAGATCCCTTTCAGTTTTAGAAAAATTGCAGGCTTGAAGTCCATTGTGGTGCATGAGTGCAACGATACACTTGAATACTCAGCAAACCGATTACGGGAGGAACAGCTTTATTACGGAAGTACTTGGGTACCATTTGAAAATGGGGAGTTTTTAAAATGGCAAATATATGACATGTGGAATTAGGAGGTAACTTAATACTTAGCCGCAGATCTTGTAGATCATTTTCGTCCTCAATCTTCTGCTCAATTTTCTTTATGGAATCAATTTCTTCTATTACTTCCTCTAGTTTACTGAAGGCTATGTAATCAAGTTTAATACACAAGTTTTGAAGGAAGAAAAGACAATTAAACCCACTCTTCCACCAGTGACTAGCAGGTTCTTCGAGAACTCGAACTGCAACGTGGGTTTCTATTATATCTTTTACTTTATACGAAACACTTAAGATTATACTCTCCAAACATTGTAATGTTTCACTGTTCTTATGAGAAGAATTATCAAGAAAGCAATTGGTTTGCTCCAGAATGTGAATGAGAGAAACAATAGCGGCATAAGCCATCACTGACTTCTCCTCAGACTCGCAAGTAGTAAATTTTCTAGATGTGCACATTGTGGAAGTAATAGAAACAAACTTTAGATTGTTTAATTGAAAAATAAAAATGCATGTCTTTGAACATACTTTTATACTGCACATATAAAACTACCATATAGTTACTATTTAATCGTGCGATGGTCACACTTCCCATGATTATATGTATAACAGTGTAATTAATTAGTGTGAATAAAAAAAAAATCTGTGCTTTTTTAGGTGGCTAAAACTTTTTATGCTTGCACTTACTGTAAGATTTCAATATCTAATTGGAATAACAAACCAGAATTGGAAATTGTCAGTCTTTGCCTCTTGAGTAAGAATTTATTCATCGAGGAAAATGGTAAATACAATATAGAGTCAGGGACAAGTCCTGACACCACGACAAATACATGAAAACACATTACCAATTACATTGAGCAGAGAACTAAAGAAACAACAACTAATCAATGACTCAATTTATAGAATTTATTCTGAAAAGAAAAAGTCGTACCAGCATGGACTTAGATCTGTTCATTTCCCACAATAAGAACTCAAAGCTTATCATTTCGAAACTCGAGTTGTTCTTTTTGTATTTGCTTTGCAGAAGTTACAACTGAATCATTACAATAATACAGCTTAATGGACTGAAGTGTTGGAATTTGTCCAAAGCCACTAGGTATGTCCTGTAGGAGATGGCAATTGAAAATGACCAGGTGCCGAATGTTTGGAAAATCGATGCTGTCAGCTCTCCAGCGCTCTAAATCGATGATTTCAAGTACCAGTCGGAGAAATTCTTCTTCATTTGGTTCCCACTCTTGGCCACTAAAAGCAAACATTTTGAGTTTGAGCACTTCCAGATTAGGCAGTGAACCAATTACCGTCATATGATCCCAACGAAGATTGCCATAGATTAAAGTCAACTTTTTGAGCGATGAGGGGAAAACAATGTTCCGCAGGAGAGATGGATGTGGTGGTGATAAGGTAAACTTCAATATCTCGAGTTTGGATAGATGGACGAGATTATGGAAACAGCATAATGACAAGGGATCTTCTTTGTGATTATAAACGATTCCCAGTTTCTTCTAGTTTGGAATTCTTTTGACAACATCAACTGTACATTCGAAATTATATATTTTGGAGAGTGTTTGCAGGTTTTCGAGAACAATTTCGTCATCAGGTTCAGCAAGATTTACAGGTACCTTCAACTTGACATGTCTTATTAGAGGCATTTTCCATATATCCAGTGTTGGCAGAAGTTGTGCATCGAATGATGAAGAGAATTCAGCATATCTTCTTTGGAGAATTAAGGTTTCAAGATTCTGAAGTTTGCGTATTGATTCAAGGGCCATGTATTGAAATCACATGCGCCATTGAGGTACTGCAAGTTAACTAATTCTATTACCTGGCTCGACAACTTAACATCACGAGGATGCACATGCAATACTTTAAGTGCCCTAAGATTGAAATCTTCTGCCACGCTAGCAAAATCCAGAAAAATCTAAAACAGATCTGGACTTTTGCCATTGGGGAGTACAAAGATTTCTTGTTCTCGGATGAGATCGGAAGAGCGTCGTTCTGGAAATCCACTCTCCCTCTTACCAGTAACATGAAATAACTTCTCCTTTTTGGCTTCAGTAATGCACAAGTCTCTAATAAGATCATGAATCTTGCACGTTTTCATTTTTCCTGTGGAACTCTTTTTACCGATCATTTATTCATAACAAGGTTTCTCTGAACAAGATCCAATAAGTACTCCTCAGCCACATCTTCCAAGTTCTTACATCTCACTGAGTTCAACAGTCCTTCAGAATTCCACAGCTTAACTAATATGGAAACAGGGGTACTAAAATCTTCTGGAAATACTCCCATATAAAGGAAACACTCTTATCAAATGATGAGGTAAATTATTATAACTTAAATATAGAATTTTGAAGCACTGCTCATCATTTGAATTTATCACTGAGCTTAAATCTTTTGCAGCAGAAACCCAAAATCTCTCTCTTCGGGTGGTTTTTGAGATTAGCCCAGCAATCACAACAATTGCAAGTGGAAGTCCTCGGAAATTTTGAACAATCTCCGTAGCTTCTAACTCCAGTCTAAAAGGGCAACAACCGTCTTCAAACACATTACAGAACAACTTCCAACCATCAGCCTCATTTAGAAAATTCTTAAGGTGAATTGGAGGACAAGAGTTGGCATAAATTGCCACATTATCCAGCCTAGTAGTTAGTATTACTCGGCTGCCATTCTTGTCATTTGGAAATAATCTTTTCAAATGATCCCAGACTTTGGTATCCCAAACATCATCTAATATGATGAGATACCTCATCCTCTTTAGTTTCTTGTACAAAATTTCTGCTAACTGATCATTGCTTACTTCGCTCATGTTGTTAATGTTGGCTTTTATGCATTCCAAAAGGTCAAATAGGACTTTCTGTGTGTTGAATTCTAGAGATACTGTTACCCAAAGACGAATATCAAAATGATCCATGATGGACAAATCATCATAAACTTGCTTACAAAGAGTGGACTTACCAATTCCAGCCATACCAACAATGGAGATGGTTTCGAGATTCGGTGATCCTCCAATCAGCTGAGTCTGGATCTGCATCAAGTCATTGTCAAGACCTACTATTTTTCTCCTTCTGCTGGCAGCACTACTGGGACTTGTTAGCTGCTCATCTTCTATGCTGCTCTCGTCATCAATCGCTTCTATGTCAATCTGATCATTGATCTTCTCCACCTCTTGCCTAATGGAATCAATTTCCTCCATTACTTTCTCCAACTCCTCATTGAAATTGCTACTCTCATTCTCATGAGTTGCAGATTCTGAAAGAGATGAATCTGTAACTTGGGATTTCATGGTAGCTTCTGCTTTATTTGCTGCATCTTTAATTTGTCTCTCCAACAGTTCAATTGTGGTGAGGCTTCGTGATCGGGAATCTTTAAGAAATTGCTGTAAGATGTTAACGCTTTTTAATAGTGATTCAATGTGCTGTTTTTTATCAGTAAGCAGATACTGATAATCATCATCTTCCAAGGTTTGCTCCAGAATTTGAGTGAGGGAACGAAGAGCAGTATAAGCCATTTCTTCCTTTCCACACTTGATCAGAGAATATGTAAAGAATGACTGTTGCATTTTGAGAATAAATTGAATCAGCAATTTATAGAACTGTCTTCAAGTAACTTACATACCAAGTTGTAACTTTCCAATTTAATAACAGGCAAGGCAAATACTAGAGTAGTTGACTTCCAAAAAGTCCATTGTATAAATAAACATTAATCAAGCGCGAAGGGCTCCTTCCTTCCTGCCGTCGTCTATGGTAACTAGTGGCATTCTGTCAACCCAAATTAAATGCTTCAGCATCTTCGTTAAGTAAACGGACCATTTCTTCAGCTCTTATTAACAATGAGACTAAGATAATATAATCTTCTGGAAATGCTTCTACATAGAGCAAACGTTGTCACGCCCCTCAATTTTTTCACTTATTATTATTATTTATACTCAAAAGCGGAAGCTTTTTCGTTTTTGTGCAATTCGAGAGAACTGGACTTACAAAAACTACTTTTGTACAACTTTATTTAGCCTTAGAAGAGGTTAAATAACACAACACATTATGTTGGTAAGTATTTTATTTATTATCAAACCAAACTACGGAGCGCCCAAGCTTTTACATAGGTATACTTATTTATACAAAAGATGCTACACTCGTATATTGGTTTGGATATATTTTTATAACCAAAATTATGTCTTGTAACTCTAAAATATAGCTTTCTTTCTACATGCAAAATCCTCTTCCATCCGCGGCATGCTTCGATTCTTGGCTTACTTGACCATTTTCTTACCTCCGATTATCTACAAAATAGTGAAAAATAAAGATATGAGTACAACATACTCAGTGAGTAACAAAATACTTCGATGTACCTTTCTGCTTAAGAAAACTGCACTTTCAAGAAAATCGCCGGATGCACAAAGCCTTTAAATGTATGGAAGGGCCCTATCACTGGTTAAACCACTACTCATAATGTGCGCATGATTGATCAAGACCACACAGCAAGGCCACAAAGTTTCAGATTGACCAAGACCACACAGCAAGGCCATAGATTATCACATAGCCAGAATGACCAAGACCACATAGTAAGGTCATATTTCACAGAGTAATTAAGAACGTGTAAAACATTAACTAGCAATACAAATGCAATAAATCAATCGTTCTTTTTATGACAATGCATCAAGAGTTCAAACATATCTTTATAAAAACATAACGAACAAAAGAAAGGGAATCAAAGTACCGTTACTCACCTCAATAATTCTAGATGGAAAAGTGCCTTCAAAATCTTAATATTTCTCAATTAAAGTGGTCTTTTAAGTGGGGATTCTTTATATATATGATCGGACTTTATTTCATATGAAAAATGAGTGTTCTAGGGGGTTTTGCTTAGGGTTTTATGGCCTAATCTAATTTTGGACGAATTTTCCTTAGCTATTTTGGATAGAGAGAAATGCTTGAAGAAAACTTGAGTGAATTTCCCTTGTAATTGACCTTTTTATACTGGTTTAAATTTAATGTTTTTAAATGTCATTTGAAATCCACAATTTGCAAAACTAACAAGTGTCTTGACACTTGGCTCAACTAACACCACCATTAATTGTAAAAATAACACATGCCTTAAAACTTGACACAAGTAGCAATTTCCTTATTTACAAACATGACAAGTGTCTTAACACTTGTCAAAACTAGCATTTTTAATTGCAAAAATGTCATGTGTCTTAAAACTTAGCAAAAGTGATAAGTTTGTTATCTACAAGTGTTACCAAACTTTGGTCAAATTGACATCTTTAATTAGATAAACATTGTTAAAATTTTCGAGATGTTACAAACGTCCTCTTGAATGATGAGGCAAATTTGGATCAGACTAGTTTATCTATTAGGTATCAACATAGTTGATAATATAAAGACTTGGGTTTCGTGTTAAAAGTATTAAGAAATGTAGCTCAAGTCCTTTTATGCTGGTATTGAAAATCACATGTGCCTTTGAGGTATTGCAAGTTAACTGATTCTATTATTTGGTTTGACAGCTTAACATCGCAAGGATCCATGTGGATACTTCAAGCGACCTGAGCTCAAAATGCACAGACGAATCTAAAACAGATTGTGACTTTTGCCCTTTGGCAGTACAAAGATTTCTTGTTCTCGGATGAATGCTCGTGTTGCACACGTTCAGGAATATACTCTCCCTCTTACTGGTAACATGAAACAAATATCTGATGGGGATCCCTCTTTTTTTTCTTTTGCAGATATTTGAGCTGTATGCAATCCACGGGACTGCAATGAATCACTTGAAGGCTCGGTGAAGCAAGTACAAGAGGAAGAGTTTGAGTGCGTACATGAAGAATTTAAAGTTCAAATCCTAGAAATTGACAAGTTCAAAATATATACTGACGCTTGTTCTGCGTGTTTTGCTGATCTTATTCATAACGATTAGACAGAATTCTGTTCAACATGGATCGGATTATGGACAGTTTCTTCAGTACTGAGGAACTCACTTTTCTAGAGCGATCTCGAAATATTGCTGTGCACAGAGAATGTGTCAAGTATATTCCCGTGAGAAAATATTAGGACAGCAATACATGTTACACAGATTTACTTTGAGAAACATTTAACCCTCCTTTTAAATTCATCATCTCCCAGGCAAACCACAACACAATAAGATATTCACAACAATGCCACAAATTCATATACAAACATAAAACACCGAATTTTAGCAAGAACGAACATGATTTCAACCCCACCTCCCCCCGCGCGGGGGAAACCATGACCAGAAATTTTATAACGGTAGACATTAAATTTGTCTGATCTCGTCACAATATATCTAGTTTAGAAGCCCTCATTTATCCCCATGGATAAGAATTTGAAGGATTTCATTTCCCCAGCTCTCTTGTTCACTTTTTATCTGCTTTGCTGAAGTTACTACTGAATCACCACAGTTAAGCACCTCAATCGATTGAAGAGTAGGAATTTCTCCAAAACCACTCGGCATCTCCACATCTTTACAGTTCTTAATCACTAGGAACTGAAGGCTTGGAAAGTGTATAGCTTCAGCTCTCCAATGCTTGAGATTATTATCATCAAGTTGCAGAAATTTCAATTCAAGAAACTCCCCTTCATTTGGTTCCCACACTGGACCATAAAACGCCCATCTTTTGAGCTTGAGCTCTTGAAGATTAGGTAATGAACCTACAATCGTCATTTCTTCCCACAAATGGAAACCTCGGATCAAAGTCAACTTTTTGAGAGAAACGGGGAAAGTCAGGTTCTTCAAGGAAGGAGGTGATGGCAGATAAAATTCACACTTTAATTCTTCTAGTTTTTGTAGATGTACGAGATTATTGAGACAGTAGTACTTAAAATCTCTCCATCTATCTGCATAACAGATTTCAAGTTTCTTTATATTTGGAATTCTTTTGAGGACCTCCTCTGTACATCTGAAATCTCGTATCCGGGAGAGCGTTTGTAGGTTTTCAAGAACAATAACCAAGTTCTCCCCCTCATTTGCAGTAGCCAGAGGATCAGAAAATATGGCATCTCGAAGCAGGACGTGCCTTAACTCTTGCATTTCCCAAATTGCGGGACTCAAAGCACTCCTTTTCCTCACATAAGGAACAATTAATGTTTGCAGGTGCCGGAGCTTAAAGACATATTCAAAAACCTCATCTGCAGTCATATCACCAGATACCATTTCGAAAAAGAGGAAGCGTAAGCCAACAAGTTGCTCCAGAAGTTCAGTTGGGAAGAAAAACAAGGTAGAGCTAATATATAATACTTTGAGCAGCCTAAAATTTTTCAGTTCTGTTGTAATAATAACCTCAAGCAGATTGAAGAAGAATAATGACCGTGGTAGTAAATCTTCTGCATCATGGTGAAGAATAACTTTACCATGACGAATAATTATCCGGCGTGAACTAATACCTTTTGATGTCTCAAGCACATGCCTGGAATCAACATGGAAAAACCTTTCCCTTTCAGCTTGTCTCATACACAAGTCCCTTAATAAGTCATGAATCATGCATGTTTTGACTTTGCCACTTGAGTATCGCTTCTCAACAAAAACAAGACCTCTCTCTACAAGACTCAACAAGTACTCCTCTGCCACTTCCTCTAATCTTCTACTTTTTATTGGCTTTATAAATCTTTCAGCAATCCATAAATTGATAAGTTGGGCAGCTCTGAAATGATAACCTCCAGTAGAAAATCCCATAAAGAGGAAACAACCTTTCAAATGGTGAGGCAAATTGTTGTAACTTAATGATAGCACCCTCGAGCAGTTCGCGTCATTGGAAGTAATGGTTGAAGTCAGATTTTTCAAAACACTTGTCCAATAATTCTTTGTTTTGGGGGCCTTTGAGAGAAGTCCCCCAATCACAACAAGTGAGAGTGGAAGCCTTTACAGTTGTGGACGATTTTCTTTCCAACTTCCTTCAGCTCAAGAGGGCAATCATGTTTTCCAAACACCCTGTGACAGAATAAGTTCCAACTTGCATTATAATTAAGGAAATGTACGCGATGAAGATGAGAAGAAGTGCTAGCATAAGCAGCCACATTCTCTTGCCTAGTAGTCAAAATGATCCGACTACTATTATTATCATTCGGAAAAAAATGATAAACTCTGTCCCAGACCTCGTTATCCCATACATCATCCAATACAATGAAATACCTCCTACCTTTGAGATTTTTGTACAAACCTTCTGCCAAATCTTCATTACGCAAATCATCCAACACTTTAGTTGATTTTTTCATTGAATCTAATAGATCTATTAGTACTCTCTGCATGTCAAATACTTGAGAAACTGTTACCCAAGCACAAACATCAAAATGCTGTTTAACAGATATATCGCTGTAAACATGTCTAGAAAGGGTGGTCTTACCTATGCCACCCATCCCAACAATGGCAATAGTTTCAATTTTGGGTGATCCTATAATCAGCCGAGTCTTGATCTCCATTATGTCATCATCAAGGCCCACCACAGTACTCTCGCCACCAGTAGTCGGTCCAAACGATGACAAAGTCATGCTTCGCTGCAGAGCACGTTCATCTCCATCATCCTCAATCAGCATCACCTCCTCTTAAGGGCGTTGATTTCTTCTATTGCTTTCTCTAAGGCCTGATTGAAGGATGTGAGGTTGTCATCGGCTGCAGATTCTGAAAGAAGTCGACTTGCAAAGTGATATTCAATGTTGTCTTCTGCTTTATATACTGCATATCTGATTCGACTCTCCACACGCTCTATTCTGCCATTTTTTGGCGAAGAATTTTCAAGAAAATCTTGTAAAAAGTTGGCTCCCTGGAGAAGAGTTTCAATTTTCTGTTTAGCTTGAGTACCCATATCAACTTTGGGTTGGATCTCTTCAAGGAATTGAGTAAGAGAAAGAAGTGCAGCATAAGCCATTTCGACACCGGAAACTAAGCAAACTACAATCAATGAGAGCGTGAGATTGGTGTTGAAAACGTATAAAAAGATTTCTAATGAAGAAATTACAAGGCAACTAGAGATTTTGCACGTGAATAACTGGCTAGCCACTAGAGAAAACTTGCAAGCCTCCATCAATCAACATATATTATTTAAGTTGTTGTTAACTACTCTACCTAGAAAATAATGGAAAGGTAAGACGTGCTTAAAATAAGAGAGAAAATAGTACAATTGTGTATTACGGCTCGTTCTTTAGAGCTCCTTTTTTCATTAAAATTTTCCAACAAATTAAACAAACACCAACTACATATTCCCTATAAATTATTATTCTTTAGATTATAATCTGGATTAAAAAGTAAACATCTCCAGCTAACTTGTCTTCACTTTTTCACCATACGTCTCAAACAAAAATCTCGCTCCAACAAAAATGCTAAAAAAGTAAGCATCAAAGAAGTGAGAAGCATATCAGTGTACCTATAATGGTTAAAAAATGGATTAAATAGTATATTCACCAATACGCTAATTATTTGTAGCAACTATCGCTCAAATGACTAATCAATACAACAATACATCATTAAACTCTTGCTGGAGAGATTGTTGGGAAGTCATTTGAACAAGTATTAGAGTGGTAAATTTTTAATTGTCAAATAGAACTGACATGTGTATTTAATGGCCACGTAACTAACGGCCGTTAGTCAACTTGACAGAGAGAGTTATGGTTAACGTGTGTGAAACACTAAATATTTAGGTCGATATTTCAAAAGAAAAATAAATAAAGAAATCAAATGTATTATCACGGGAGTTTGAACTCTTGACCTATACAGTGTGGGTACACACTAAAATATAAACTTCTACCAATAACTAAACAACATTTCACAACAAACATTTTAATTTTCTTTATTTTGTTTGACACCTCAAATATGTGAATAATTATTATTATTGTTATTGTTATTATTGTTGTTATTATAAATTTCAAAAAACTCGATACCCTTTCAACCTAAGGGCCCTAGGCGGCCACCTACCCAGGAGATTATTATCATTATTATTATTATAAGTTCCAAAAAAAACTAGATACACTTTCAAGGTAGGGGCCCTAGGCGGCCACCTACCCAGGATGATGATGATGTTGATAATAATAATAATAATAATAATAATAATAATAATAATAATATTGTTGTTGTTGTTATAAATTTCAAAAAAACTCGATACCTTTTCAAGCTAAGGGCCCTAGGCGGCCGCTACCCAGGATTGGCTTCGGCCTCTTCCCGTGGAATTGAAGATAGCTGAAAACAAATATATATATATATATGAAGAATTCTATTGAAATATATTTTGGGGGCATTGATGCATTTATTAATTCTATCATGGAATTTGATTAATGATTCTTTGATCTTATTATAAGTTTCACATTGTAAAGAAACAAATTCCTTTACAGAAACCTATATTAACATGTGAATATTTCATTTAATTGAGTTGTGGCAAGATTTGAACTCAAAACATTTATGTGATATGATACCAAGTTGAAATTACTTGATTTTAAATTTTAAACTGTTAAATCAAGTTATAGTTATATATTGTTTATTATTGTACTATTTTCAAAGATAAACTGAAGATTTGGTATTTGGTTCCATACCGCTTCCAAAGCAGGACCATCCCTACAACTTTGAGGACTTTAGGTGAAAATTTAAGTAGAAGCCCTCTAAGAAATAAATAAGGTAAGAAGCGAAGTGCTATACGGTCTAGGATAAATAAAGAAGCTAATAATGCATCTATAGATCTATTCATCAATCAGATATATAGAAGAGTTGTTGAAGTGAAAACCTAATATTGAAGTTGGAGAATGCCACATATAAAACGAAGAACAAGGTGAAGATACTAATTCTCATTCAATATGTTAAATCAACTCTCCCGATAGTAAAAATTTGACAAAATGGATAGATATCTCAAACAATATTCAAATGAATTTTCATGTAAATAAATTTTGATGTTGGTCATACTTATAAATAAAATTTCTTACTGCACTTTATTATTTACTAAGCACTTCTCTAGAAACTTGACATTAAAACCCCTAAAGAGACACTTTTCAAATAGAATAATGATATTCATCACCGTTGGTGATGATCACTTTGATATGCTTTAGTATAGTGTCATTAAATGATTTAAGTCAAATAAAATATAGGAATATGTGATTTATTTAAGTATGCTTCTAATTTAATGTCACCTAAAGATTGTGATAAATAGCATTACTCTTTTAATTAATGTTATGTTATGACTTATGAGAATGATGGCAATGATGCGAAATTGATAATTATTCTTTCAAAAATAATAAATAAAATTTAAACAGTTCAAATAAAGTTAGTATCTATGTTTTTTAAAGTACAATTACAATCTGTATTTTAGGACTATAAATCCGCAAAGATATAAGTTTATACTGGAACACGTCGCAAATAAATCTACAATAGACATAAATAAATCTATAATAAGTAGAATAAACCCAATATAGGAGAACCAAATATGAGAAATTTTAATATCTTAGTCTAGCCCTTGAACAAATGAATTAAATCTTATCGGCTTAAAACCTTGCTGGCAATGGACCGAATAGTGATGGATCGGGATGAGAGATGCACCCTATCAAGTTAGTATCTATTTGTAGACAAAAATATTAAAAGTTCGCATTCAGATTTAAAATAAACCACATATTATACTAATGTGTATAAATAAATTATTTTTATTCTATTATTTAAATATATATTCCCAGAAAAAATTTTTTTGAATTAATATATTCCAAAAAACTTGGCTAAAGATAATAATTAAAAAAAAAAAAAAACTTGGCTAAAATCATTTTCAGTTGGGGCCTAGCAATCGTCTTGATCGCTTACAGAGAACCAACTTTGAGTTGTTCCCATTTACAACCGATGACAATTGAAAACAAATGCTCTCACCATCTCATAAAACTAGTCTCATATCAATTTTCACATATATTAAGAAAGTCTAATTAATGTTCTTAGAAAAGTAGAATTTATAAATATTTTTCCTAACATATCCATTTATTTAAGAGCAATTCTAGGAAGATATGTAGAAGTGACATTTTTGTGTGGCATATATTTATTGGGTAATGATCACATGACCATTTTTTCATTTTCCAATAAAAGTATACCACATAAGAATGTCACCAATTAATGTTCCTTTTTCATTTCTCTCTAGAATTTTTGTTTATCTAATAGTTATTTAACTTTATTAGTTTTTATTTATTGATACTAATGCATATTAAATAATGGTACATAACAACATCTTCAATGCAAAGTCAAGGTAGAATGTCTTAAGTATATGTGTCAAAAAATATTGACATTACATTCAAAAAATGCAACAATGTCAAAATTGTATATTTGTCAAGTTATTATTAGAGATTTTGAAAAAAAGAAAAGACAAAAAAATATTTTGATTAGATAAATTAATACTAAGCATTGTTATGGAGAATGTAATGAGAAATGACATTCTCCATAACAATGTCAAGCATTTAGGGATGCATAACGAGCCTGCCGACTCGGGGGGCCGGTGACCCAGCCCCTAAAAAGCCCCGAGCCGAGCCGGCTTGTGGCTAGTTTAAGACAAGCCCAAGTCGAGCCTTAAATTCAGGGCAAGAGCCCGAGCCGGCCCGTTAAGGTCCTTGTCAAACTTAAGTAGAAAAAAATAAAACCAAGGTAGGAAAAAATTTTTAAAAATTCGGGCTGCTCGGCTTCAAAAAGGCCCGATCCAAAGCTCAGGTCGAGCCTAATTTTCACGGCCAAGCCGAGTTGAGCCTGGCTTTTTAGGCTCAGTATCAAAAAAATTTCGAGCCGAGCCCGAGCCCAAATTTTGGCAAGTAGAGCCAAGCTCGTTGACACTCCTATCCACGTTGAAATCTAACAACCAAAAACAACGAAGTTTTGCTTTATATTCCCTAAAACAAATTTTGTCTAATAATTACTAGGAAAAAAAAAGTGGTGCTTTAGAATCAGTTTGTGGTTCGAATTGTGATACAATGTTAGGATACTTGCGTTTCATGGAGAAGATCTCAAGGTTCTAACTATACCTGTCTCTCCCCTACCCTACCCTACCCTACCCTATATCCCTGTATAAATAACCAAGAGAGAGTGGGAGAACCAGCTTGGAGCCGAGTACACAAGGTTTCTAATTAGGTTGAGTAAATGGTGTCTTGGGCACAGAAGAATTAAAAAGTTCAAGAAATTTGAATCGGCTGGATTGTTAAAACCACGTCCCAGACAATGGTTTTATGGCTAGCTTTCCACCCGTACATTGCACGGTTCGAATTCTTAAAAATTATTATAGGGTTCCTATAGGGTTCTTTACATAAAAATCAAAATTTTTAATAGAGCATTGTAAGATACCTCTTTATTAAAAATAATGGTAAAAATTTCATTTTCTATTATAAAACTAATCTAAATCAGTTTTAATTAAATATTCAAGTCTTCATTAATTTTATTATTAATTATTAATTTATTATAAATTATGATTAAAATTAAAAATTGTAATTTTTTCAATAAAGAAAAAGTGGTTTTTCATCTAGAGTTGCATAACAAGCCGGCCGCCTGGGAGATCCGTCTTAGATAGGCCACGGCTCAGGTCGAGCCTTAAAATTGAGTCAAGGCTCGAGACGAGCTGACAAGCCAAGCTCATGTGGCCTATGCGGGCCGCCTAGTATATATAAACTTAAGAGGAAAAATGACTTTTTATACGCTCTTCCGATCTTAATATTTTTTCAAAAAAAAAAGGTTAATAAGTCTTGCTTAGCTCAGAAAAAGCTCGAGCTAATTTTTGTTGGTCAGCTGGGCTCGGACTTTGTTTTTTGGCTTGAGACAAAAAAGTTCAAACCAAGATTTTAGGCTTGTGAGCCAGCTCGACTTAGCTTGTTTACATCACTCTAACCACCACCATTGCTTTCAACCACAAGCCATCGGCAATTGTCACCGCCGCCGCTGTCACCACATCCACTTAGTGAAACTAAAAAATTAAAAAAAAAATCACATAATAGGAAAAATAATGTTACGAATATCAAGGGAAAAATTCGTATTAACAGCCGTAGAGCAAATGTTACCATTTGGAAAATCATCACAACAACAAACATGATTGGGAAATGGAAAAAAAGAATGAGTACCAACCGGAAGTTGGTAACATTACCGGTAAATGTTAACAAAAGAAACAAAAAAAAAAAAATCAACAGAAAAACAGGAAGACATAAATGAGGTTAGTAACACACAGGGACTGGCACATAAAAAAACCCAAAAAATCAGTGAGAAAATAGTAACAATGCCGAAAAATGGTACCAAAAAAAAAAGAATTCAATCATATATGCTCTGCATTGGATCTCTTCAAGAATTTGAGTAAGAGAAAGAAAGCAGCATAAGCCATTTCACTCTGAAACCAAGACAGCAAATTGTAAGCAACAAAAAATGCAAGAACTTTACTGAAATTAGATGGCGACTTGAGAATTTTTAAGTGAACATAAAGCAGGCTGGTAAAGAAAAGTTGCAAGAAGACTCAATTAGTGAATATATAATATTAGGTCGAATATTTTAGACTCCAGCAACACATTTTCAGATGATTGTTTACCATTGCACATGTGAACAGACATACCTAACCACCTCAATATGTTTGGCACTATTATAATAATTGGTTATAAATGGATGGGGCAAAGTCATAGGGGGTGCACGGATACTATAAATATTCTATTATTATTATTATTATTATTATTATTATTATTATTATTACTACGACTTTTATTTTTATTTTTTTAAGGTTCTAGTATTAAGTTTTCTGGTCATGGTTGTGTTTTGTAGCAGACAAAGGGAGATGAGGAGAAGCCAAAGTCAATATATTCATAACAGAAACCAGGAAGTGTGACAACTTGTCTCTTTTAATTATTTTATTCACACCATTTGTAGAACTGCAAATGCCTTTTTGGGGAACTCATGTTTGATCGTTTTTATCAAAATACATTATAATCTCATTTACCATTGATTTGACAATTACTCATTTATAACTATAAATTTTAAACTTCTATTAAATCTACACCACTCAGTTCACCTATTTATAATTTCTCTTTATAAATCAACTACCATAAATTGAATTAAACAGACACTTATGAAATCAATTTTTATACCACATTTTATGCAAATGACTAAATCTAATTGTCCCTTCCCGGGGGTCAAATTGTTGTCTTTCGATTTTGTATTGGGTGACTTGTGTCAAAGAAAAAATTCAATCAACTGCAAGACATAAAAAAAGTTCCACAATTTTACATTTTTATGGGGAAAAAAATTAAATCGGTTGAATCCGACTGGGTATAACTGGTTATACTCGACACAGGCCTTCTGAGTCGGGTTAAAGCGGGTTGCACAGGTTGTACCACCCCAGCCGGGAACCCGAGTCGACCGAAGGAGGGTTCTAATTTTAAGACCCAATACCCGACCCGTTACCTCAATAACCTGACTCAATCCGAGGTTTTTCGATTTTCAGATCCGATGTCCAGTCCTACTAGAGACCATTCTCCAGTATATTGTTATAATGAAGACCTCCATGTATATATGCATATCTACTCATTCTCCAATTCAATAATGCTATTAAACTAGAGACCAGTCTCTAATTTAAAATAGCATCACTCAAATTTTAATATAAAATCTTGTTCATCTTAAAACAACTTATTATAATTCACAATTTAATAGCATAGGGAGAAGACTATTCTTTAGTTTTTCTTCGGCTTAATTGCAATCACAATATCACAAACTGAATTTATAAACTTATATAAAGTTAGATCAAAAGTAGTTTCTACTTAAAACTCATAAATATGTAAGTTATTTATAAGTTGATTTTTATTTAAATATAATTAAGATTTTATTTTAGATCGGAAGAGCGTCGTGTAGATTTTTAAGTAAGCGTTTCTTAAAAGTTTTTTAGAGCTTCCAAAATTCGTAAAAATTAGGAAATTTTTTTAGAGTTTTGAAAACGTTTCAGGAGAGTTTTAGTTGCTGAAACATTTTCGACATAAAAGACTGGTCTTTTAGGAGTTTCCATACTTCATAGCCTCTTGCTTAATTGTCTTGATTTCTTCTATCACTTTCTCTAAAGCCTGATTGAAGGATGTGAGGTTGTCATCTGTTAGACTCTGAAAGAAATGGAGTCGCAAAGCAAATCGGAGAAATTTACCCAAGAAAAGTTGAAAGAATTGAGCTGAATATTTTAAACTGACGACTCATTTTGAGATGATTGTTTACCGTTGCTCATGTGAACAGTGAGAAAGATCATAACCATCTCAATATGTTTGGTACTATTATTATAATTGGTTATAAATGGATACTTGGTTCTCGTATTATATTCGATGAATCAATACGAGATCCTGAAGTTGGTGTATTATATTGATTTAATAGACCATGTATTAATGTGCCATTGAGATACTACAAGTTTACTGATTTTCGTTGGGCCAAAAAACTTCCACAGACCACGACTTTTCTTCTTATGCCACCCCGCGATAATGCTTCCCACCCCGGTTTTAATTAATCAGTCTCCTGCAAATCATAAGAATTTTTTTATGATTAAGTTCCAAAGGGTTTAATCAATATTACTATTTCAAAGAGGTGAGGTGGCCATGTGGACCTCAGATTTGAATCAAAACCATTACATATTGACTCAGATGTAGTCAGGAGTCCATGTTCTACACATCAAATTCAATCTCCGGAGAATTTTCCCCCTTCTTTTTTGTGATTAGAGTAATCTGAGATGGCCTATGCTTCTCTTCTTTCTCTTGCTCAAATTCTGGAGCAGACTCTGAATCACGATCGCGCGTATCTGATTCTTGACGAGAAACAACAACTTAAATCCCCCTTGAACAAGTTATTTCGTTCCAAGAACTACTTGAAGCTTCCTTTGCATCAAAATGATGAAGAGAATTCAGCATATGAAGAATTTGTTGGGAATTAATGTAGATTCCCCGATTTCGCCCGCATGATCGTTGTTTAAGTAATTTAATGAGACAAGGAAAAATAAAAAAAACGAAGACAAATTTACGGACTATCAAAACTTTTCACTATATGATTCAAGTCGCTACAACCATATAGAATTTCACTCACCAACCCACAACCCCCAAGTATTACAAGAAAAATACTCAAACTCTACAGCACCTAAAGTTTCTACTCTTTGAACAAACCTCAAAGAGTTACAAGAAAAACTCACAAGATGCTAAGCTCTCCAATTTTTCTCTCAAAAACTCAAGTCACTTCCTTTTCCTTTTCCTTTTCAACTTTGGATTATTTTTGACAATAAATCCAACAATCTCCACTTTGCCAAAATAAGCTAAAATCTTCGTCTTCTCCGGTCTTTTACTCAATACTTGAGAAATTACCAGGTAAGCTTTTGACACTTTGACAGTCCCATATTCCACCACATGAGTATAATCACTTAGAATTAACAACAAATTCCAAGCATTTCATCGGCTCAATGTCGAAATAAACTTGCTGAAATTTGTGGTGCAACTCTCTTGTTGACTTTCCTGAGAGTTTATCAGCCATCGACATTACTACAACCACACACCCTGCATCACTGTCAACCAATGCCCGTGTGTAAATATAACCGCTAGAAGTAACAAACATCCTTTGCCATGGCACCTAGCGACACGCCATGAGGATGTACCCACTTACTTCATAGCACATCACTCCCTACAAAGAGA